>CAUYSK010057653.1:0-17953 GCA_963575035.1 Avahi laniger
GCATGCCCTCGAGGGCAGCAGTGGGGCCTGGGTCTGTGGAGCCCAGCTGCCTGAGGAGAGTGACTAAGTGGCCCACACAACCTCCCTGGCCCCAGGAGCTGGAAGTGCAGCGGGGCATGGGGGTTGCTCCGACAGTCAGAGACAGGGGAAAGATGCTTCTTCCGTTGTTTTTATTTTGTCAGGCTTGAGCAGGGGCAGCCTCAGAGGGACAGGAGAGCCCAGAGGTGGAAACATGTCACAGGCTCCTGAGGAAACCCAGCAGCAGGAGCAAGGTCTGCAAATACACCAGGGCTGTGCAGGTGCCGGGCCTGTGGACGGTGCCCAGAGAAGACGGGCTGCCCAGGACTGGGGGATTCTCCTCAGGAGGAGCCGAGGCAAGGTCGGGCTCTGATGCACTCGCCTTCTTCTCTTGGATCCAGCTGGCGAAGTAGGTGAGCCTGGTGAAGACACTGGGGCTCACAGGTGTGCGGCAGTCCAGGCTCCAGCTGGACAGCCCCACCAGGAACCAGGTGCTGTTCAGCCAGCAGACGAGGGGGCCCCCGGAATCTCCCTGCGGACGGAGAGAACACGCATTGTTCAGGGCATGGGAGGGAACCTTGTCCTTCTTCAGGATGGGGTGTGGGGAGCAACGTGTGCGCTGGGTGCCTGTGCTGCCTGAACAGGTGGCCCTCATCAGAGTCACCTGGGAGATTTTGAAAGTCCGGACAGAGGGGCTCCTCCTGGATCAAAATCTCAAGGATGGGGCCCAGGAGCTCCATCCCATGAAGCTTCCTAGGGACCTTGGGCAGCCCTGCGGGCCACAGACCCACAGGAATACACAGGGAGCTCCAGGAGCTGCACATCCACTCTCTGCCCTCTGAACCCCAGGGGGCTGAAGGCACCGCCTGCGATCCCAGGGG
Source organism: Avahi laniger (assembly GCA_963575035.1). Lineage (NCBI taxonomy): Eukaryota > Metazoa > Chordata > Mammalia > Primates > Indriidae > Avahi > Avahi laniger. The sequence continues at coordinate 900 of CAUYSK010057653.1, forward strand.
TGGTGAGGTGCCGCCGAATCAGCAGCCCAGCATGACACCCCCTGGCACCTTTGCTCTTGACTTATTAGGCTCTCTAGTGTCCCCTCCATTTCTTGGTTGAGCTTCTTTAGAAAAGGCCAACCGGTGGGATATGCTGAGGGGAAAACAGGCAGTGCTCGTGCTGTGCCTGGCGGCGGTGGCGGGGGTGTCCTAGGAGAGCCCTGGGGATTAAGAGTGTGGCAGGGCTCCAGGATGGGGAGGTCCTTGCCATCAGGGGCAGAACACCTGCCTTCCATAGGCTGAAAAGGAGGCCCCTCCTGCCATCTGTCGAATAAACATGACCAAGCACCTTCTGTGTACAGGCAGTACCCAGGCAGGAGATGCCAAGGTGACACGTCCACTTGAACACATCCACAGATACGGCATGTGGAGCAGGGACATGCAGCGGGTGGGAAAGGCCCAGGAAGGGATGCTCTCACTGGGCCACTGGAGAACAACTCTGAGCCAAAACTGGAGGGAGGGGCAAGGTCTGACCGTGGTCAGCCCACAGCCCTCGACAGCCTCAGGAGGGTGCATGGAAGGTGCCCAGCAGGCCGGCGAGGGCCCTAGTGCAGATTCTGACGGGATGGTTCTGGGACTGTGGGGGCAGCGCCAAGGGCAGGGCATGGAACCAGCCAGGACACGACTGCAGGGGAAGGGGTGGCGAAGGCCAGCAGGAAGTGGTCAGCACACAGGACCTGCCACACCTGACCCTTTCTCTCCATCTACACAAAAAATGGAGCAAGGCAAGAGAAGCAGGCTGAGTAGTGAGTGGTGAGCTCTTAGTGTGGGGCGGCAAGGAGGCCCCTCGAGGCAGAGAGCGGGAGACACCGGGATGCCGCACCAAGGCCTGCCGGAGCGGTGGAGCAAGAACAGGGTCCTAGAGGCAAAGAGAGGGCACGTGCGGACACCTGGGGAGAGCCCTGCTAGGAGGGGAGCTGGGAATCAGGGCGGGTGGGAGGCTGTGGGGAGCAGCGAGGGTGCCTGCTGGGCATTCCACGATGGGAACTGGAGCAGAATGTTTTGAGCTGTGGAGGACGGCCAAGGAGGAGAAACAGCAGGAGGGAAGGTACAAGAGAGGGAGAGAAGGCTGTAGGAGGCCGCCAGCGGCTCAGCTGAAGAGGGCAGGGCCTCTCCACACTCCACTGTGGCCCTCTGGGCTGTCCATTTCCCCTCTGGGCCCCATTGTTCCCACCGTGCACGGAAAGAGTACACAGAGTGAGAGCAAGCATTCATGATAACATATGTGTATCCAGTAATGGATTCACACTCACAATATATAAAGAGCTCCTATGATTCAATATAAAAGGCAGAAAACTTCATAATTGGCTAAAAACTTGCATAGACACTTTACAAAAAAGGCAATAAACATATGATAAAGTGCTTATGAAGATAAGATTAGTCACCAGAGAGATGCAACTTAAAAATCACATGCAGTGGTTAAAGTGAAAATGTCAGGCAATTTGAAGGATGGGCAGCAGCGTGGAGCACGCTGAGCTCTCACCCGCTGTCAGGAGGAGTGCAAGTCGGCACAGCCAGGTCGGAGAGCTGCTCGGAGTTCCCACGAGAGACAAACGTGCACACCTCGCGGCAAGGCGATTCCACTGCCAGGGCAACCCCGACTAAAGTGTTCTCTAAACATGTGCTCCAGGAGGTTCACGGCAACGCACGGCAACACACGGCAATGGCCTCAACAGAAACTGTCGGATGCCAGCGACACGAGAACGGCGAGTAAAGTTCGTGTGCCCACGTGGTGGATACCAGGCAGCAGTTAGAATGAACATGACAAACTACAAACCAGATGGATAAATCTCACACACATAATACCGACTGAAGAGGTGAGGCAAAAACCTGCATTCCAGGTGATTCCATTCTAAAGTCCCCACAAGAAGCCACGGTAGAAGCCAGTCGGGGGAGCCGCAGTGAGGAAGGGGTGTGGTGGGACCCTTTGGGTGCTGGATACATGAGTGTGTCGATCTCTAAAACCCATCAAACAGTACATTTATAAAGTACACCCTTTTCTGTGTATGCTGCGCTTCTTTTTAAAAGATACGAAGCAAACAGGCGGGATGGACCCGTGCTCTTCGGGGGCTTCTGTCCTTCCGGTTCTGACACGTCAGGCTGGGCTGGGCTCAGGAAGGGGGAGACTCCGAGGGAGGACAAGGACAGCACAGGAGAAGAGAGGCAGCCAGCCGAGGGAGGGACAGAGCGCACTTACGCGGCAGATGGACTTGCCGTTAATGAGGTCCCCAGCACACAGCATATCGTCTTGGACACTAAAGGCACGGCGGGGGTAGTCGCTGGGGTCTGGAGGTTGGAAATAGTTTCCACAGAACTCGTTTCCTATGAGGCCGACCTCTCCTTCCTGCAGCTGCAAGGGCCCAGGCAGGGGGTCTGCAGGAAGAGGGGTCAGATGCGGGCGCAGCCTGGAGAGAAGCCTGCTCCCTCCCTAGCGCGCCGTGGGAGACCGGGAAGAGGAAGGGAAAGGTGTCCCAGAGCCCAGGGCTGAAGGGCCTGCGGTGGGAGGGCGGCTGGAGGGAAGCAGGGAGGAAGTTACCTCAGGGCCCAGAACAGGTGGGCCCCAGAGCCAGGGCCTGGTGTTGGGCTTTGTTTCATAAACAAGCTCTCTGGCTTCGCTTTGGAGGGTGGAAGCCGGGAGTGCTGGCCTGGGGGTGGGGAGCAGCGGTGGCGCATACCTAGCAGGGGCTAGGTGGGTTTGGGCAGGATGGCGAATTAGACATGGCCCTGCCTCAAGGAGCAGCTGTGGACACTGAGATTGTTTCCAGAGTTCGCTCGCAGGTCTGGCCTGGGGTTCCCACGAGGAGCAGCGTTTGGACGATGGCTCACTCCTGCCCTGTGGGGCCCTCATGTGTCTGCAGGGGCTGCTAGCATAGCGCAGACCACAGCCTGGGGCCAGGCCCAAGAGCTGTGGTCAGGTGAGGGCTCAGAGAGGGAAGGACGGCTGGAGGCTGAGTCTCTCAGTGGTGTCTGTGGCTCCTGCTCTGCGGCTGGTGCTCCAGCCAGGCTGCAGCTCCCCACCTGCCACTGGTCCTGGAGAAGCCTCCTTGCCCAGGTTCTTAGAGAGTGACTGGGCGTGCCAGGAGGCTGTCTTCAGAGGGCTGGCTATTCTAATAACTAGGGTCATGTGACGTTCAGTGGCCAGGAGCAGGGGGCTGGCTCTGGCCTCACGTCGAAGAAAGTCCTGTCCCCAGTGCTGCTGCTGAGGCACCTGCCACATCATGACTCTCTGCAAGTCAGGCCAAATCTCCATGCTACGTTTTTCCCCATTCACCCTCCTGCAAAAATCTTTGCCCAACATTTCTCCTCTCTGAGTCTACAAACAGATAAGCCCAGCAAGCTGGCAGAATGGGCAAGTCTGAGTTAAGCAGTGAGAGCAAGGCTCCCAGAGGAAGACGTTCTCCAGCCATAAATACACGTTGGAGTCAGGGTGGAATCAGTGCAGCTCAGGACCAAAGAGTGGCTCAGACTCAGACAGCCCATGTTCCTGATCCCAAAGTTGCAGATGCTCAGGCCTTCTGAGCCACGACAGAAGGCAGTGTGAAGCTTGAGAGGGACTGGGGGGTAGCACCTGCCCGCTTGCCCTGTGCCACTCACCATCCTCGGTGATCATGCCCCAGCCAGTTATCCAGCAGGACGTCTGCTCGGGCATATCCACGTTGGACTCTGGGAGGCAGACGGGGCGGATGTGGGAGGAAAAATTCACAGACCGATGTAGCTGCAGCAGGGTGATGTCATCTGACATACGGTGGCGCTTGTCAAAGCCTGGGTGGATGAAGAGCTTGCTCACGGTCATCTGCCGGCTGTGTTCTGTGGGATGGCTAAGCTGGTTGTACCCCAGCAGGATCCGGTAGTCAGATGGGTTAGAGGACCTGTCAGGGAGGCTCCTCTGAGTGCTGGCTGAGCGCCATCCCCACCGCCCGGCAGGCAACCAGACCCCACCTTCATTCCAGGGATCTCTCCTCCCTTCCCAATACTGGTTAGCCTATCTCCTGAGGTGGGCTTGACTGCTGCCCACACCTCATGACACTTGTCCTCAGAAGGTTTCCAATGGCTTTCCAGCATGCCCCAGTATCAAAGGAGCAGAGAATTTTCATGCTGGAAAGAAACACCAGGGACGTGTCAAACTGCACATCTTTGTTTTAGAGGAGAGGAGACTTGGCTCATTCCCAGCTCTCACCAGAACACTCCTAAGGCCCCACAGCTTGCAGTGATTCTCAAAGACTCCATCTCTCTGTCCAGCTTGACCCATCTCCTCCTCCCTGGCCCTCACATGTCCTTTCCAAGGGCTGCTCCAACCAGCAACAGGTGTGCCACAGGTAATTGTGGAGCACACGGAGGAGCACCTGGAATTGAACTCCTTATTTCCAAAACATGAGTGACTTTCCAACCTGTATCTCCTGCTTGTGCAGTCTCCCTCCCCGGGGCCCACATACCTGAATCTGTGTCCCCCAAACCCCCTCCAGCTCCAAGCCCCGCTCCAGTTACTCCATGGCAACTCCCTGACATGGTTTCAGGGTTTGCCATGGGAGTTGGGCTAGGGTCGCACTTTCCTGACAGGATGAAAAGCTTCAGGGTGGGTCTTGCATCTCTATGTCCCCCACAGTGGGCCTCATATGGGGCCTGGCACCCAGGGGTGTTGAATAAATGAATGGAACCCACAAGGGGGTCTCAAAGTCAGCTATGCCACAGCTCTGGTTGCCTGGCTTAGAGCATGATGTCCTCCACACTTCCTCTGGGCACAGCAACCCAATCTTCTGCCCATCTGCAGGATGGCCCCAGGACAGAGGCCATTTGCTTCATCCCTCACTGTGGGTGCAGGGACAGTGGTGCCCATGGCTCTTCCTAGGCACATAATTCTCTAGAAATGCTGATTAGACACAGAATTCCAGGGCACCTCCAGAGAAGAACATACCAGAGTGTGTGGGAGCCAGGACGCAGGGGAGCCTCCAGTAAGCGCTCCCTGGGTGGCCTATGGAGAGCCCTTGCTGGAGGGGCAGGAAGCCTGTCCACACAGGTTCTGACCACTGCTCCCCTGGCCCTGGGAAACCTGTGTTGAGTGTGTGGCCAGGGACACGACACACTCACTACCATTTACACAAGGGGAAACTGAAGCCCACTGAGATTCCATGGGACCAGAGCTGGGCAAGATGCAGAAAGCAAAGTCCACCCTGTGCGGGAATAGGAATTTGATTCCTAAGGTTTATGGCAGATGACGAGTGGGCTGGAGGTGGTCACTTTGGAACTAAAGTCTGTTTTTCTGTATTTATTAATAACCACAGCTAGAGTGAATTAATTTCCATTCAGCTATTGAAAAGTACATGCACGTAACTCAGACAACCACATCGAGTGGGGGCGGAGGGGGGACGGGGCATCCCAGAATGAAGCGGGAGGTACAAGGGCTCTGCCTGGGAGGTGTTACCCCAGTGATGGTCAGGACAGTGGCACGCCACGAGCAGGGGAGGCACTCCAGGTAGTGAGTGCTGTAGCATCCAAGGTGGGGGCAGCAGCTATCCCAGAGCACAAAGCCCACAGAGAAAAGGCTGGGCACCCTCACCCCCTTCTCTCCTGCCCACCTTCATAGAGACTGGGGGCCCCCAAGAAGGGAAGACGCACTTTTGGAAGCAGTGGGCTGCAGAGGCGACCCAGTTGCTGTCGATGAGGGCGGCTCCACAGATGTGCCTGCCTTGGTAGAGCAGACTGGCCTGCCATGGCCACCGTTCAGGCTCTGCCTTCTGGCCACCAAAGATCTTCCCCTTGGACCCCCCGGTGGCTGCGCTCTTCCCACATTCTGTGGAGACAACCCCAGCCCGGAGGCTCCTGCATTGAGGATCCAGCCCTTGGTGCTCCCAACTGTCAGCATCCACAGGACCCAGGGGCCACCTCCTCTCACTTCACAGCTGGGAATCTCCAAGGCCCAGTGACAAAGCCCCACTGGATGACAGGGAGAGAGCACACCACCCCGCAGCGCCTCCGGGGGAGATGGCTGAGGGGGCAGAGGGTCAGGCTCTTCCCAGCCTTATTTCACTTAAGGAGCACAGGCCTGTGTGAACACACGGAGCCGGAAGGTTTCCAGAAGCCATGGGACAGCCCAGGACCACTGACGCTTTGTGCCCTCCCTCCTCAGCCCTTCTCTCTGCCCAACGCTCCTGGGCCTGGCCATCCTTCCATCCTTCCATCCCTGGCGTGTGGGATCCGAGCAGCACAGGCCCCCGGGGGAGAGGGGCGCCGGGTCCCCTCCAGCCTCGGCCCTCCCAGCCCCCATGCCCACTGCCCTCGGTCCCGAAGGCTGGGCTTCCCACGCCCCCTCGCAGGGCCCCAGGAGACGGGCCTGGCTCCACGGAGGTCCTCCTGGCAGGTGTCAGGGGCAGGTGGAGGGGAGGGACCCGAGAGAGGCGGGCGATCCCTCACCAGACGACAGGGAGGAGCCGGACTGGGCGTGCAGCGGCAGGAAGCGCAGCCAGACCAGGGCGGCCTCCAGCGCCAGCGCACAGGCGCCCTGCCGGCCTCGGCCTGAGCGCCCCGCCCCGCCGCCCCCCATCCTCCGGGGCGTAGCGGACAGCACTGCGCGCGGCCAGTCACGACCGCCGGGAAACCGCCTCCATCCTGGCGCCAGACAGGGAGCGGGGAGCCCCCACGCGGGAGCCCCAGAGCCCCTCCCGCCAGGCCCCCGGGGTTGATGTGGGAGACATTAGGACAGCCGAGGATATGCCGAGAAACAGACAGTAATGGTCAGAGGGCAGGTGCTTAAGGAATGTCATCAGATATTTCCAGCTTGCTTTCCAGAGTCAATCTGTAACCCTGCCAGCTCACGTGCTTAGGTCAGGCCCACCAAGGACTATATTGTATTTCTTTCTTAAACTCCAGCATGCCACACGGCATGACGTAGTCATGGGAGGGATAGCCCATCATATTCACAGGTTCCCCCACACTCGACAGGAGGGAATTATAATATATAAGGGCCTGGTGCCAGGAGTTCTGCCTACCACAGCCCAACCTTGGCCTCCAACAGCTCAGGTCCCTCCCAAATGCAAAATGCATTCACTGCACCTAAGGTTTCCAAGAGTCTAATCCCATTACAGTATAGACTCAAACTTCAAAATCTCATCATCTAAATCTAAATATCTTTATCCCATCAGCTCAAAATCCACGATCTCATCATCTAAATCTTCTACATCTGGTGTGCATGAGATTCCTAGCTGTAATCCATCAAGCACAGCTCTGAGGCACACCGCCCTCCACCTGTGGACCCATGAAATGAACGACAGCTCCTACTCGGCAGGCACAGGATGACAGCTGCAGACATTCCTGTCCAAAAGAGGGCTGTGGGGAGGAGTGGCAGTAACAAGGAGCTCCTTGTCCTTGGCAGCTTTTATATCCTACTGGGTGAACTGCACTAGGTTTCAAGGCCTGGGGAAAAAATTCTCCGTGGCTCTCAACTCTGTCCCTTGGAAATTTTTAACTATCCTTCCTTTTTTATCGCAAGTAGCACATGTTTGCGTCTGCATAGGTCTGTCAGTTTGCTTTCTGCAAGTAGAATTTTGAAGGCCCGCTTTCCTTGTGTTCTTTCTGTTCCTGTTAGTATGAGCTGGGAGTGTTTCTACTGACATGGACGTCTCAAGAACGTCGTGGTCCTTGTGAGTGGGTCTCGCCAAGTTTCAATTCATTAGACAAAACCACATGCACAGGTCTGAGATAATCCCTCCTCTACCTTGGCCTCCTGCTGCGATGACAGCCTCCTAGCAGCCCTTTGTTGTGACCGAGGAGACCTGGGAGAAATACTCAATCTCTTTGGCTATTCTGATCTCTTGTTCTTTCTGGGGCCTTAGCAGAAAGCTGCAGTCTCAGCCCTTTCTCTGTTCCATGATTTCAGCAACCCTCTCTGACTTCTAGCATCTTCTGATATCTGGAGAGGCTGAGAATTTTCAAAACCATCCAATCCTGGTTCCCTTTCGTTTATCAGTTCTCCCCTCAATTTTTCTCTTTGGTCTCAAACTTTGCTATAAGCAGCAAGAAGAAACAAGGTAGCACCTCAAAAGCTTTGCCTAGAAATCTCCTTAGCCATACGTGCATGTATCCACTGACAGCTTGCTCTCCACACAGCCAAGGGTCACAATTTCTGCCATGACATCCTTAGGACCTCACTCGCCTCCATTTCCAAAAACCTGCTCCTCACTTCCTTCTGGGCCCTCATCAACGGCACCCTCAAAGTCCAAATTTCTACTCATAGTGTGTCCAAGCAAATGTAGGCTTTCTCTAAGGCAATTTAAGTTTTCCTTATGATGTTCCTCAAAATTCTTCCAGCTTCCACTCACTGCCCAGTTCCAAAGCCATTGACACTTTTTTTTTTTTTTGAGACACAGTCCCACTCTGTCACCCTGGCTAGAATACAGTGGCATCATTGTAGCTCACAGCAACCTCAAATTCCTGGGCTCAGCCTCCTAAGTAGCTGGAACTAGAGGCACACACCACGAAGCCCAGCTAATTTTTCTATTTTTAGTAGAGATGGAGTCTTGCATTTGCTCAGGCTGATCTTAAACTCCTGAGCTCAAGCGATCCTCCTGCCTTGGCCTCCCAGAGTGCTAGGATTATAGGCGTGAGCCACTGCACCCAGTCCATTGACGCATTTTTTTAGTGTTTGTTATGGCAGCACCACATTCCCGGAAGCAAAATTCCTATTAGCTTTCTATTGCTGTGCAAGAAATTAGCACATATCCAGTGGCTTAAAACAACACAAATGTATTATCACAGTTTCCACTGTGAGGAGTGTGGCACAGCTCAGCTCGCTTCTCTGTTCAGGGTCTTACGCTCAAGGTGTTGACCGGCTGTATGTTTGCTGGAGGCTCTGGAAGAATCTGCTTTCAAGCTCATTTAGGTTGTTGACCAAATTCAACTCCTTGCAGTTGAATAACTGACATGCCCATTTGCTTGTTGGGAGCCACTTTTAACTGGAGGCCACTCACAGCCTCTTCCCACAGGCCTTCTTCTTCCTCCCAGGGCTGGCAGCAGGATCCTATGTATCAAATCCTCCCTGGACGTTGAATCTCTGGCTCCTTTAGTCTGTGACTTCTAGAACCAGACATAAAGGAATTCAATGATTTGGTCGAGCCTACCAAGGACAATCATCCTTCCATGAACAATAATCTTCCTTTCTTAAAGTGCAGTATAACTAACTAACGTAATCATGAGAGTGACAGCCCGTCATATTCACAGTCCCTCTCCACCCAGGGAGGAATTAAACAGGATGTGGGTCATTGAGGGCTGTCTTAGAATTCTACCTGCCACAGTTTCCCGGAAACAGATTCTGCTGATGCAACATAACACTTTCATTCGAAAAGCTCAATTTCTAGCAGAAGGAGCAGAAAAGTAAACTGGGAATGTTAAAGTACTTTGAAAAGAACTAGAATAAACATAGGCACAAGACCCTCAAGTCACACACATGGAACAATGCTTGTGTCTGTAAGTTATCTACTTTTACCTACCCTTCTAAAAATACTTGATCCTTTTATACTCTCTGAACTGTTTTTTGGTTTGTGTGCTTTTCTTTCCTTCCTTCCTCCCTCACTTTTTCTCACTCTTTAATGTTTTCTTAACCTTGACAGGAAATCTTCAAAATCCATAAAAGAACATTTATAGTGCTTCACAAATATATATGAAAGAAATTCTAAATTTTTCTGTGAAGGTCATTTACTCCTAAATTAATTGATAATTATTATGAATTATAGCTGCAATCACAATTGCTATATTTTAGAGAAGAATTTAAAAACATTGATCTGAATTCATCTGAAATAATGGAGACTTCCTATAAAAACATTGAAAAGAAATAATTATGCACACTTATTCTTACAAAATTTAAGCTTAAGACCACACAAAATTTGTGTGAAACTGGCTAAGCTGTTGTCTCCTTTTCATGAATAGTAGAGAGAGTTCAAAACGTGATCAAGGCAAATACAATCAATCCACACACAGTCATCTGAGCATCAGCAGCTGGTAGGGAGGCAGGCGCATCTGTCTGGCAGTGGGACAGCCCTCGGTCACTGACTCCTCTGCTCGGGAGGCCAGGGCCGCGTCCTGGGTGTCCTCCATCCTTGGTTCTAATTCCATTGCTCCATTGCATAGACACTCATTAATTCAAATTTGCTTATATAACTCTTTTTGTCCATGTTCTCTGTTTTGCTTCTTATTTACTCACCAATATTGTTTTGGGAAGTCTACAGATGTTGCAATAATAATTAGATGCCTACTTCAATTAATTCTATGTTCTACAGTTTATTGCCTATGCCCCTCTGTGTGGAATGTCTTTGTACGTTTCTACCTGTGCTGCTCCAGGAGAGGCTCTCTGGAGTGTATTTCCAGTAGTGTGCTGATTTCACCATATATGACTAACTTGCCTTCCAGATTCAGGGTGCCCATTTATCATCTGATTAGCACTGCCAGGCTGCTGGCTCCTCACATCCTCATTAGTACCTAATCTTACAAAACTGTTTATTTTTTGCCAGTAAGGGGTATCATATGGTATTTCACTGTCATTTTCATATGCAATTTTTGATTACTGATAAAGCTGAGCATTTATTCTGGATTTCTCACCCAGATTGTAGGATCACCCCTTCTGCAAATCACCTATCCCAATTTGTTTATTTTCCTTTGGGGTTTCCCATCCTTGTTTAAAAAATGGATATGTGAAAACTCCTTATATATCCTAGATTAGAAACATTCTCAGCTCTAAATATAGTAGCAATTTCCTCTCACTCTGACATTTTTAATGGCGTAACAGAATTTATATGGGGGATGGATACATATTTCTCTACATGAAATCTTTACCTCACACCATATGTCAATCAAGAAGAAATAGAGATAAATGTAACTAAATAAGCCATAAACAATTTAAAAAGAATACAGTTGACCCTTGAACATTGAGAGGATTAGAGATGCTGGCCCCAGTATAGTCCAAAATCTGCATATAACTTTGGCCTAAAACTTAATTATTAATCCTAATAGTCTACTGTTGACTGGAAGCCTTGCCAATAACATAAACAGTCAATTAACATATTTTCTATGTAATATGTATTATATACTGCATCTTACAATAAAGTAAGCTAGAGAAAAGAAAATATTATTAAGAAAATCATAAGGAAGAGAAAATATATTTACTATTCACTGAGTGGAAATGGATTATCATAAAGGTCTTCCTCCTGATCTTCTTCACATTGAGTAGGCTGAGGAGGAGGAGGAAGAGGAGGTGTGGGTCTTGCTGTTTCAGGGGTGGCAGAGGCAGAAAAAAATCCACATGAGTGGACCCCATCCCATGTTGTTCAAGTATCAACTGTATTTCTCAATCTTCATTACAATGAGGAAATTTCTTCCTTTCAAATAAGTTATAGAAGTGCCAAAGGATAAAAGTATTTAGCTACAGTAAATTATAATCAGCAGTAAGTTACAAAAAGAATATGAACAAAGTCAATAGCAAAACACAAAGAGATTAAAAACAGTGATAAGGGAACTCCAACTCTCTAATCCCTCCACTAAGACAGTGATTAACTGGCAAAATCTGTCAGAATCTACTTTTCTGGTACTCTGGTATCTAATAAAAAATTTACAACAACCAAGGGAATAATTAATGAAGAAGGAAGCTGCTAAATTTTGGTTCTCATATGCTGTGGTCTGACGTTCCCACCTGCCATCCCCGTGCCCCAGCATGGTGCTGGCCATGGGATAGCAGCCTGCATTCTTGGTGCAGCTTGCTGGTGTCAGAACACGCATCTTGCTCTCAAAGAATTCCTTCGTGCTTGTGTGTTTTGATCCGTCTGGTTGCCCCTTGAGGGATCAGCTCAGATCTCTGTGTTACCCACTTTGAAACATTCTCAGGGCTAGAGTGGCCTCCTGGGTGACAATTGTCAAAAGTACTTAAAGACACATATACTAGCAGTAGCGCCTGCAGCAAGGGAAAAAAGATGAGGCAAGGAACAGACAGACCAAAAAGCCTGGGAAGGAAGGCGCTGGGGAAGAAAATACGCTATGATCTGAATATTTGTGTTCCCCCAAAATTCATACGTTGAAACCTAGTCACCAATGTGATGGTATTAGGAAGTGGGGCCTTTGGGAGGTGGTTAAATCATAAGAGTATAAAACAAACTACGCATAATTGGAGTTCCAGAAAAAGAGGAGAAAGTGCAGAAAGAATACTTGAAATAATGGTTGAAAACATCCTAAATTTGATAATAGACAGAATCTACACAGACAAGAAACCCAACTTCAAGCAAGAGAAACTCGAGGTTCACACTGAGAAACATTATAATCAGACTGTCAAAGGACAAAGACAAATAGAGAATTTCGAAAGCAGCAAGAAAAAAGCAACTCATCATGTACAAAAGATCTGTAATAACATAACAGACAATTTCTCATCAGAAACTGTGGAGGCCAAAAGGCAGTAGGGTGACATATTTAAACTGTTCTAAGTAAAGAAATTTCTTTTCTACCAAGATTTCTATATCTGGAAAAACTATCCTTCAAAAATGAAGGAGAAAGTAAGACATTCCCAGACAAACAAAGGCTCTGAGAGTTCATCACAAACAGACATTCCCTATAAGAAATGCTAACAGGAGTCTTTCAGGTTGAAATGCAAAGACACAAGACAGAAACTGGAAGCCATACAAGGAAAAAAAGAACATGAGCAAAGGTTACTCCATAAGTAAACTAAAAAATCAACATACGTATTTTTGGTTTGTATTTCTGCTCTTTTTTCCATATGAATTAAAAGACAAATGCATAAAGCAATAATGATAAATCGATTTTAATGGCACACAATATAAAAAGATATATGACAATAATAAATAATATAAAAGAAGAGAGCAGAGCTGTCTAGGAACAGAGTTTTGTATACTGTTGAAGGCACATTGGTATTAATCCAAACTGTATTGTATAACTTTAAGATGTCAATTGCAATCCTCAAGGTAACTACTAAGAAAATAAGCCTGGGCAACATAACAAGGCCCTGTCTCTACGAAAAATTTAAAAATTAGCTGAGAATGATTGCTCATGCCTGTCGTCCTAGCTACTCAGAAGGTTGAGGCAGGAGGATCGCTTGAGCCCAGGAGTTTGAGGCTGCAGTGAGCTATGATGGTGCCAGCGCCCTCTAGCCTGGAGGACAGAGTGAAACTTCATTTCTTTAGAAAAATGGCAATAACTAAAACATATACATAAGGAAATGAGAAAAGAATCAAAGTGGTGTGATACAAAAAGTCAATTATGCATAAAAGAAGTCAGTAATAAAAAAATTGAGAAATAAAAAGGATACAGAAATAAAATAAATATAACAAAATGTCAGAAGTAAGTTCTTCCTTATCAGTAATTACTTTATATGTAAATGGATTAAATTTTTCAATTAAAAGGTAGAGATTGGCAGAATGGATAAGAAAAGATCTATCTATATGTTGCCTATAAGCGACTCACTTTAGAGTGAGTCTCATCAATGAAACAATGATGCTGAAAGTAAAAGGTTAGAAAAAGCTATATCATGTAAATAGTAACCAAAAGAGAGTCTGGTGGCTATTCTAATATCAGAAAAACATAGACTTTGAGTCCCAAATTGTTACAGAAACAAAGAAGACATTATATATTGATAAAAGTGTTAATTCATCACAAAGATATAACAATTATAAACATATATGCATATAATAAGGGAGCCCCAAAATATATGAAGTAAAATGGACAGAATTGAAGTGACAAATAGAGACCTCATGTCCCCCTTTTGATAATGGGTAGAACATCCACAAAGAGATCAGTGAAGAAACAGAGGACATGAACAACAATATAAGCCAACTATACCTTACAGACACATACAAAGCATTGTACCCATCATCAATAGCAGAATAAACATTTTTTTCAAGTGCACATGGAACATTCTCTAGGATAGATATATGATAGGTTATAAAACAAGTCTCAATAAATTTTTAAAAGATTGAAATAATACAAAATATTCTGTCTGATCACAATAGAATAAAACTGGAAATCAGTAACAGAAGTACTAGAAAATCCACAAATATGTGGAAATTAACATACTCTTAAATGATTAATGGATCAAAGAAGAAATCACAGGGAAATTCAAATTATCTTGACACAAAGGGAAATTACAATACAACATATCAAAACTTAATCAAGAAGGTGAAAAGCATGTACATTGAAAATGATAAAACATTGTTGAAAGAAATTAAACAACACAGAAATAAATGGAAAGACATCCCATGTTTATGGATTGAAAGACAATATTGTTACAATGTTGATACCACTTAAAGTGATGTATAAATTAATGCAATCCTTATCAAAATCCTAACAGCATTTCTTGCAGAAATAGAAAAGTGAATCCTAAAATTCATATAGTATCTTAAGGGACCCTGAATAACCAAAACAATCTTGAAAAAAGAAGAACGAATTTAGAGATTTCACATTTCCAAATTTCAAAACTTACCACAAAGCTATAGTAATCAAAACAGTGTGGCACAAACATACAAAGACAAACATATAGACCAATGGAATAGAAAAGAGAACCCAGAAATAAACCCTCACACATATGTTCAATGATTTTTGACACGAGTGTCAACAGTATTCAGTGGGGAAAGTACAGGCTTTCAACAAATGGTGTTGTGATATACACATGCAAAAGAATAAATTGGATCCTTACCTTACCTGATATACAGAAATTAACTCAAAATGGACTAAATACATAAATGTAAGATCTAAATCTATAAAACTCTTAGAAGAGAACAGAGAGAGAGAGCTTCATGACATTGGATTTGGTGATGATTTTCTTCATATGACACCAAAACTGCAGGCAACAAAATAAATAGAAAACAGATAAATTGGACTTCATAAAATTAAAAACTTTGTGCATCAAAGGATACTATCAAGAGAGTGAAAAAGACAACCCACAGAATGGGAGAAAATATTTGTAAACCATACATCTGAAAAGGATATATTTTTTCAAACTTCTACGACTGAACAACAAGAATCAAACAACCCAATTCAAAAATAAGCAAAGGACATAAATAGATATTTCTCCAAAGAAGACATGCAAATGGCCAATAAACACATGAAAAGATGCTCAACATCACTAATCATTAAGGAAATGCAAATAAATATCACAATGAGATTCCACTTCACACTCATTGGGATGGCTACCATCATAAAATCAGAAAGTAACAACTGTTGGTGAGGATGGGGAGAAATTAGAATCCGGTGCTCTTGTTGAGAATCTAAAATGGTGCAGCTGCTGCGAATGGCAGTTCCTCAAAAAATTAAACATAGACTTCAATAATTAGACATAAAATTTGCTTGATGCAGTGGCTCACGCCTGTAATCCCAGCACTTTGTGAGGCCTAGGCAGGAAGATCACTTGAGGCTAAGGTTCAAGACCAGCCTGGGCAATATAGTGAGACCCTGTCTCAAAAGAAAAAAAAGAAAGAAAGAAAGAAAGAAAGAAAGAAAGAAAGAAAGAAAGAAAGAAAGAAAGAAAGAAAGAAAGAAAGAAAGAAAGAAAGAACAGCTCACCTTGGGATGAAAAGAAGGCCAGGGACCCTCAGAACTATGCTTACCACGAGTTCCAGCTGACCTGGGACAATTCTGGTTTACGTCTGCTGTCTCAGCATAATTATTAATAGCAAACTCACGCACACACCCTTCACTCTCAGAAGTATCCCAGTTTGGATGATAAATTAAATGGTCTCTAATCACAGCCAAGTTCAGGGTCCCAGAGTGCCTGAGGAGAGGCAGGGGAAACGCTGAGCATGTCCGGCATGTCCGGCCCCACCCAGAGGCGAAGCTACTCCCTTTCAGGCAGCACCACAGGAGGAAATTCAGAGTTCGCTGCCCTGAGCCAGGGCAAAGGCATCTTGATAGTCCTACGGGGGGGGGGGGGGGCAAGCAGAGAGTGGGGAGAAATACTTGACAGGAGGAACAGAAAGAAGAAAGAAAGAAGAGCAGATGCAGGAGAACAGGAAGCATGCAGGGAGTAGAATGCTGTCACCCCATGTGTCCAGCAGGTGACAACACTGAGCCATCTGCAGCTGCACATCCCCATGGCAGCCGGGCAGCCTCATCCAGCTTGTTGCCTTATAAAGCTCGGGGAGGGGTTTCTGCCCATCTGCAAAGCCCACCTAGATGGCAAAGCCTCTCTCCCCTTTACTGTTCATCTGCTTTCCTCCAAATGATTCCCTCACCTGAACTACAAAATTCATAAGTTAAGACATTTCACAAGCCCACACACCTCCTCCCTCACCCACCCAAGAGACAAGCAGACAAGAAAGAGAAGCCAGAGCACAGCTCCAGGGGGCAGGACCCCAGACTCCTTCCTCCTGTGCTGGCGCCTGGTTGATGAAAGGCTCCTTGGTAACCCCTTTTTCTCCACCCATCTGGGTCAGGAGTTTCTGAGTACAAGGGTATAGGGACCACTGTGGGGTTTTTGTAGGGTGGGGGTGAGGTCACAGAAATCGGGAACAGTCATTCAGAGAAGTTAATGCAAATTAGGTGCAGAGTAATTAGCGGCAAAGTAAACAAATGCACATTTTTTATATCAGGAGTCACCAGTTGTGGCATTTAGAGGACCAAGAGAGCAGCAACAGTCCCTACTCCACAGAGCCCTGAAAGGCAGTGAGCACAGAGCCCTGCAGACAGGTTTTCTGCACCACTGTCCCGTTCCCGAGTCCCCATTCCTGAGTCCCTCCACATGAAGCAGTAGCCAGACCTACAGGAAGCAGGGGAAGTCACGTCCTAGACTCGGGCAGCTGGAGTCTAGCTGATTGGTCCTTGGGCCTCAGTCCCATACCCGCTCCCACCATCACCCCTCCAGCCTAATGCCAACATTCTCCCCAGGGATGTGGCTGGAGCCAGATTGGGATTTTTGTCCCCCTTTTTTCCGTGAAGAAAAGGATTATTGTGAAAAGGAAAAATAAGGATCACGAAATCCTTGGGAAGATTTCAAAGATGCCCTACCTACCTCTGCACATCATTAATAAAATAGCTGCTGA
>CAUYSK010057654.1:0-18788 GCA_963575035.1 Avahi laniger
TTAATTTCTTTCTATTTTTTGGTAGAGATGGGGTCTCGCTCTTGCTCAGGCTGGTCTCGAACTCCTGAGCTCAGAACGATCCGCCCACCTCGGCCTCCCAGAGTGCTAGGATTACAGGCTTGAGCCACCGTGCCCGGCCTGAGCTCTGGTTTTTAACATCGTTTCTCACCTGTCTCCCTTACTGGGACATGGACCCCTCAAAAGCAGAGAGGGTTTTGACTCCTCTATGTGATGCTCTGTGATCGCAGCGTCTGGCTAGGGCCAGGGACAGAGTAAGCCTTGGTGAATGTTTGATGAATGAATAAGCAAGTTCTGCCAATAACTGACATTCAAAGTCACTTCTGTGAAGCTTACTGACTCATAGTGAATGAGGTGTGATGGTAGTGGTGTGCTGGGAAACGTTTAACGTCTCTGAAAACACAAAGGCCCTTGTTTGCAGCATTTGTTCATTGCTGGGGTGTAAATTCTCCCAGCAAGGCTGACTTCAAGCTACCAAAGTGAAGTCAACCAGCTGGCATTCATAGAAATGTAACAATAGGTCTACGACCAGCCTCGTGAGGCTTCCTCACAGGTCGCCTCATAGGATCCGTTCCACTTTGTCTCCACTGCTGCAGATCGTGAAGCTGCGCTGTGCTTTGACAACGTGAGCTCGGGCCTCCCCTTTACTTCGGTACATACAGGAACACTGAAGGGGTATCAGCGATAAGGCAAGAAAAAAGTATAAATGTACTTGTAAGTTTGCATACCTTTATTTAAATATGAGTTTTACACAGTTATTTTAAGAAACTGACATAATGTACAAGTATAGAAAAAAAAAAGTAAAGTCCCTCTTTTCTCCCTCTTCAACCTAAGTCTCTCCCGGCTTTAATAACGGACAACCAGCGGGGCGCGGCGTCCCAGGCGGGAGTGAGCGGCTACCGAACGCGGGAAACGTAGCTCCGACCGCGGCACAGGGTCCCAGGCGACACGCAGGCAGCTCGAGGGCCCGAACTGCCCCAACTGCGCAGACTCGGCGCGCGAGGCTCAGCGGGCATGCGCAGGGGTCGGGCCCCGTTCCCGTGATTCATTGCGTTAGCTCGCCCCGCTGCGCCGGCCGCGGAGGAGCAGGCGTCGGAGGGTCGCTTCCGGGAGCTGCCCGCCCCGCTCGTCCCAGACAGCGGGGTCTTACCTCTATCCGTCAACCTGTTAGTTTTCTTACCTCTTAAATATTGGTACTCCTGCGTCAGCTTTCCTTTCCCCCCAGCCACTCGTTCAGGCTGGGAACCTGGCGGCCGTCCCTGATCCTCTCTCACCCGTGACCTCCAGGCCGCTGCCCCCTTCAACACGGGACCTCTCCAGTCCGCCCTGTTTGCTTTGTCTCCACCGCCCCCGCCTGGTCCGTTCACGGCGTCCAGCCGAGCGCCGCACACTGTTCTCAGGGGCCCGCCGCGTGCGCTCGTGCTTCCCTCCCGCGCATCCTCCACCGAGCGCTCAGAGTGGCCTTTCCGAAACGCAGATCCGGTGACGCCGCGCTGTAAACCACTCGGAGGATTTCTGTTGCCTTTGGGGCAAAGCCCCAAGCCCACCCTCAGGCTTTCTAGACCCTTCATCACTGGGACCCTCTCTGCCAACTTAAACTGTATCTTGAGTCATTCTCGACCTAATTTCCTGCTCTCCAGTCCCAAATTTCTTCCAGTTTTTCTACCACACCTAGCTGCCTTTTACCTCTCAAGCCTTGAACTTGTTTTTCGCCACCTGGAATAATCTTTCCTTTCTCCTTCTCCTTCATTTGTTTGACTGATTCCTACTCATTCTTACAGTCTCAGTGTAGGCGCTCCTTTTTCTAAAAATCTTCCTTGATAGCCCCTTGCTGTGTTTCCCAGTACAGCGCATCACGTTGCGCTGTATTGGCCTGTTTACTTTCTGTCTGCATTCTGCGCTAGACTAGTTCAGTGAGGGAGGACGGGGACTGTATCTATATTCTTCACCTTTATAATCCCATCACTTAGCCCAGTGGCTAAAACTGAGTAAGGGTTCAAGACATATTTGTTAAATAAATTATGTACCTTAGTAAAGTTCGTTAGGATTGATATTTTATTGCATTATAGTTTTCTGTGTTTTCTAACCTAAAAATAAAGCTATATGATTTGTATAATCAGAAAACACATTAATTTTTTTTTTGAGACAGAGTCTCACTCTGTTGCCCAGACTAGAGTGCTGTGGCGTCAGCCTAGCTCACAGCAACCTCAAACTCCTGGGCTCAAGCAATCCTCCTGCCTCCGCCTCCCGAGTAGCTGGCACTACAGGCATGTGCCACCATGCCCGGCTAAATTTTTCTATGTATTTTTAGTTGTCTGGCTAATTTCTTTCAATTATTAGTAGAGACGGGGGTCTCACTCTTGCTCAGGCTGGTCTCGAGCTCCTGAGCTCAAATGATCCTCCCACCTCGGCCTCCCAGAGTGCTAGGATTACAGGTGTGAGCCACTGTGCTCGGCCCCACTTAGCTTCTTGAATTTGTAGGTTTATGCCTTTCACCAAATGTGGGAAACTTTCAGCCACACAGGCATCCTCCCTGTGCGCATTTGTCTCTGTGTCTGTTTTCTCTTCTTATGGGGACACCAGCCAATGGATTAGGGCTCACTCAAATCCTGTAGGACCTCATCTTAGTGAATTACATCTGCAAAGAACCTATTTCAAAATAAGGTCACATTCTGAGTTTCTGGGTAGACATGAATTTAAGGGGAATACCATTCGACCCGGTAAAGACCTCTATTGACATGCAGACCAAAAAGAAAATAAGTTACAGACACATCAAAGGATCATAAGTTGCAGACACATCAAAGGATCTGATGTGCAGACTCAGAGACCCACTGTATTCTTTTATTTAGCTGGTTTATTCTTCACATCTTCTGAGGCTTCCAGTGGGAATGCTGGGCACACAGTCCCTGCCCTTGTGGGGTTTCCAGGCAGGGACAGGAGCTCCTGTGGACTGAAAGCGATGACCCACCATGATCAGACCCTTGACAGGGGAGGTACCAGGGACTGTGAAGGTCCAGGAACAACTTTCTCTGCCAATGAGAGACTGAGGGAGGCTTCAAGCGGGATATGACTAAGAGTGTCAGCTAGAGGAATCACTAGGACTTTGACAGGAGAAGGAACAAGGAAGGGAATCCCAAGTAAAAGTCTGTAAGTGACATGGTCACTTCTGTGAATAAGAAGAGATCCCTGGAGGGGGGCCTTGGGGGCAGGAAACCTGGGTAACTCAGCACTCTCTGCTCTGATGCCCGCCTTCCACTGCGGCTCCCTGCAGGCTGTTCTCCGCTCAGCAAGTGGGGTAATTGTTTTCTTCACCCACTGCCTCCCTCCTCTCCAGAGTAAACTTTAAAGTCATCGGTTAAGTCATTGTCCTCCCCTGTTTCAAATTCTCTAGGGGCTTCCTCTTGAGAATAGAATGTAATCTAAACTCCTTGGCATGGTCCACGTGATCTAGCTGTGCCTAGCACTTAACTCCGAAGCTCACCCCACTCCAGCTTCATTCCCTCTGTCCCGTCAAGATTGTTTCTTCCCCAAGACCTTCACACTTGCTATTTTCTTTTGCTTAGACTGTCTCTGCTCACATATCCTGCCCCTGCCAACCAGGTCTCAGATTTGTCTCATCTGCTGTTGTAATCACCTTTTATGGACCCCGTTGGGAAACAGGGATCTCATCTTAAACAGTATGAGATGACTGCGCGCAGGGCACCCAACTCTGGACAGATAAGATAGAGAGCAGCTTAATAGTCACATATACTCCCAGCCCAGGGGAAGTGCCACACACCATGAGAAGTCACACAGGGATTGCACTGAGGAGTAGAATGAACCAACAGGGGCTGTGGGAGGCAGGCTTTGTAGTAACAAGAGGGTGGGGTGCTTCCAGGTTCCCGCAAGAGGACATGCTTGTTTGAATAATTTCATATACTGGCGGCTGGGAGGGAGGTGAAACTTGTCAGGGTGAAAACCAGATGTGTGCATCTGGTCCAGCTGATAGAAGAACTAGCCAGGTGGGAGCTTTTCCCACAGGGTCGGTGACGTACCTGGCGAGAGCATAGGAACTCACGCTTAGGCTTTCGGGGTCCTGTGATGCTCAGAGGTGTCAGGGAAGCACTTCACATTTTAGGTCTTATAGCACATTCATAGAAATAGATGCCTTTCCTAGCCACTCAAAATAAAACATTACTTCCAGACACTCTCTGTCACTTAATGTTCATTAATTTTAGACACAACTTTCAACATCATCAGAAATTATATTGAGTGCTTATTTTTGCACCATTAGAACATAAGATCCAGGGAGTGGGAACCTCATTCTTGTTTATTGCTATGTACCAATGGCTGGGTAACACTGGTGCCCAATGTATGTGCATTTCTTGAGTGAATGAGTGACGGGTGAGACATGGCCAAGGGCTGAAGGGGGAGGAGAGAATCCAGGCTGACTCAGAACTTCCTGGCTGAGGGAACTAACAGGATGGATGACGGTGCCAACCACCATGATGAGGGCCCAGGAAGCAGAGCTGGTTACAAGAAACAAGAGATGAGCTCAGTTTTCCAGCACATTGCACAGGCAGTGAATGCTGAGTGTTCTGAGGTGTTGGGGGCAGGGAGTTCTGTAGGCATTTTGATGTCATAGTCACTAGTATTACTGAGTACTAGCCGGATATGTGTTGGCTGATCTTCCAAAATTTCTCTTCCAGATGCTCCACCGGGTGGCCCATCCTCCCTTGGGAGCCAGTCAACGTGCCTTCTGGAAGTCTCTCCTGGCACGCCAAGAAAAGGTGAGCCGCAAGCCAAGTGCCCATTAGAATACATGAGGCTACATGGAACAGACGGTCCAACCAAGAGCAAGCAAAAAGGATATTTATTTAACGTCTGCCTTTAACAAGGAGTCTCGGGGTCAGTGGGTGCAGAATTCGTGGGGTGGATGAATGACACCTTCAAAGCCAACCTCTTCCTATGTTTCAATTCGACGAGCCTGCGTGTGGCAGCATTTTGTCCTGCACTTGTTCCCGCATGGTTGAAGGATGGCTGCCAAACCCTCTCCCGCAACTGAGTCGCAACCAAGGTCAAAAAAGGAGGCTGCAGCGTTTCTTCCTCAAGAGACTCAAGAGTCTCTGTCACTTAATCCAGGAATAAAATCCTTCTAATAAGCTTCCTCCCCGATAGCGGTCACACCCACGGAACCATTGGTCAGGACCAGGGCACATGCCTGTTCCCCGCACAGTTCCTGGCACAGGGGACTGAGGTTACTTCTGACTGGTTTAGCAAAGCCGTGATCCATCCCCCGGGGCTGGTGAAGGGCAGCATTCGCCATTCACTGGAATCGGGGGTCCACGCCCCCTGCCTGGCAGAATAAGGAGTGTAGACAGGGAAGAAACTGGGGTATGGTCTTTTGGGGAGATGGCAACATGGTCAACAATGGAGCAAATATTTCTGGCCATTTTTTTCAAGGGTGGCACAAAGTGCATTGAATCTTGACTCCTTGCCTGCTGTAGACCCATCATGTGCTTTTACATGAGCCAGTGTCCCTGGATCTGGGTCTCAGTCCCCCACCTGTGGAATGTACCTTCTCTACCTGCCTGCCTCCCTGAGGAGTCTGGAAACATCAAATAAAATGATGAATATGATTTGGGAAGCTCTAAGCAGCTCTGTCCAAAAGAAATGTGACGTGAGCACATACATGATTTGAAATGTTATGATTTTGAAAAGTGAAAAAGAGTGAAATTAATTTTAACAAAATATTTAATTTACCCCAATATACCCAAAATATTATCATTTCACCGTCTGATCAATATGGAACACGACTAATTAGGTATTTTACATTTTTTTTGGTACCAGGTCTTCAAAGTCTGGTGTATCTTACATTTACAGCACATCTGATTTCAAGTCCTAAATTTTCACTGGACATACTTGGTCCATATTTAGATTTCATAAAAATTTCTTGCTGGGCATGGTGGCTTACACCTGTGATCCTAGCACTTTGGGAGGCCGAGGTGGGAGGATTGCTTGAGGCCAGGAATTTGAGGTTGCGGTGAGCTGTGATGATGCCACGTCACTCTACTCAGGAAAACTGTGAAAGAAAGAAAGGAAAGAAAGAAAGAAAAGAAAAGAAAAAGAAAGAAAGAAGAAAGAAAGAAAAAGGTTGCCACAGGGTTTCATTATGCCTTTTTTTCTCCATCAAATACAGCATTAAAACAACGTCCCTCTTCCTTCCTCTATCAAAGGTGGGTTTCTTCCATGGTAAGAGCATTAATGAACCCACAAAGGCAGTTCCCCTGCACACAGTTTCTTGGTACACAGAAAGCCAATTATTGAGACGACCAGGATTGTCAAGGAAGAAGGGAGACTTATTGCAGAGGACATAAACAGGGATGTGGGAGGACTGCTTCAAATCCGCCTCCCCACCTGACGGGGTCAGGGGTTTCTCTAGAGGGGAAATGAATAATGCTCGGAGTGAGTAAGCATCATTACATGTTTGGGGCCGAGTGCAGGGCACTGGCGTGCAGTGGGAAACCATGTGGCACATACATTGCATCATGGCTGATAAGCCCTTCCCAGCGTGCAGATTTTAGCAGTGTTAAATATAATGAGCTAGGGGTTAGTATTGGTCATTCTTTCCGTCTCGTGCGCAGGCGGGATGTGGGGAGTAGGTGGCTCAGTGGGTCCTTGGGCAAGATCTGCGGTGGGGTGTCGCTTGTCTTACCTTTGAACGAACAGGTGGTGTGAGGCCTTTAGTTATCTAGCGGATGCAAAGAGATTTGGCCATTTCTGAAAAAAACAACTCAAAACGGGGTGGGTCAGTGAAATAGAAGGTTACAGAGTTCTGGTCAGCAAATCTTACTGGTCTGGGAGCCAGAGACGTACGAGAACTGCAGAAAGGCATTTCTGTTCATGGAGCCGGTGACAAGGAGCTGCCTGGCCCCGCAGCTATCAGGGCTCACGTGGCGACTGCGTGGACGTGTGAGATCTGCCCACGAGGCCTACAACTCGGCATTGCTTCAGCAAAGGCTCAGAGGGATGTTCAGACCCTTTAATTAATTTATTTTTTACTTCTTCTGCATTTTTAAAATCAATTTTATATCATAAACACTCTCCGTTGTCATTACTTATTCACCAGAATTTTAGTGGCTGTACATAGTTTCTATTCCTTCATCTTTAGTTCTTAGTTGGGAAGGAGGAGGAGAGGAAGGAAGGAAGGAAGGAAGAAGAAAGAAAGAAAGAGGGAAAGAAAGAAATACAGTCTCGGCCGGGCGCGGTGGCTCACGCCTGTAATCCTAACTCTCTGGGAGGCCGAGGTGGGCGGATTGTTTGAGCTCAGGAGTTCGAGACCAGCCTGAGCAAGAGCGAGACCCCGTCTCTACCAAAGATAGAAAGAAATTAGCTGGACAACTAAAAATATATATATATAAAAAAATTAGCCGGGCATGGTGGCGCATGCCTGTAGTCCAAGCTACTCGGGAGGCTGAGGCAGAAGGATTGCTTGAGCCCAGGAGTTGGAGGTTGCTGTGAGCTAGGCTGACGCCACGGCACTCTAGCCTGAGCAACACAGTGAGACTCTGTCTCAAAAAAAAAAAAAAAAGAAAGAAATACAGTCTCTCATTCAACAGGTGAGGAGCAGGCCCAAGATTTCCCAGCTCCCTGGGGCAGGGACCTCCCTTTGAGTCGCGGCACAAGCGCTGTGTGAGAACAGCCCATGTTAATGCCTCAGCTTCCCACGAGAAGGGAGGATCTTCACAGACAAGCACCCAGGCTCTCAGGCCCCATCTAGAAAACTGTTCCAAGGCCACTGCAGAACAAGTAGGCACGTGGTGTCCTTTAACTCATGAATTCATTAACGGTTGCTGATGAGTCTTCCTCGGCTCCTTCATCCCTCTCCCTCAGATCCCCGGGAGGTCTACAGGGACTCGGTGCGCAGGACGTTCGGGCTGATGGAAGACCGCAATGCGCGCCTGGGCGAGTGCGTCAACCTCAGCCACCGCTACACCCGGCTGCTCCTGGTGAAGGAACACTCCAGTCCCATGCGGGCCCAGCAGAAGCTTCTGGACACGGGCCGGGGACACGAGAGAACAGTGGAGCACCAGGCCAGCCCCATCCAGATGGAGACCCTCTTTGAGCCGGACGAGGAGCGCCCCGAGCCACCGCGCACCGTGGTCTTGCAAAGGGCGCGGCGGGGATCGGGAAGTCCGTGCTGGCGCTCAAGGTCATGCTGGACTGGGCCGACGGGAAGCTCTTCCGAGGCAGGTTCGATTACGTCTTCTACATCAACTGCAGGGAGGTGAACCACGGCGCCGAGCGGAGGACGCAGGACCTCATCGCCGGCTGCTGGCCCGAGCCCAGCGCGCCCCTGCAGGAGCTGGTCCCGGTTCCCGAGCGCCTCCTCTTCATCATTGACGGCTTCGACGAGCTCAAGCCTTCTTTCCACGACCCTCAGGGATCCTGGTGCGTCTGCTGGGAAGAGAAACGGCCCGCGGAGCTTCTCCTTAGCAGCTTGATCCGGAAGAAGCTGCTTCCTGAGCTGTCTTTGCTCATCACCACGCGGCCCACCGCTTTGGAGAAGCTGCACCGCTTGCTGGAGCACCCCAGGTACGTGAGATCCTGGGCTTCTCTGAGGCGGAGAGGAAGGAGTACTTCCACAAGTATTTCCACAACGCCCAGCAGGCGAGCCAGGTCTTCAGCTTCGTCAGGGACAACGAGCCCCTCTTCACCATGTGCTTTGTCCCCATGGTGTGCTGGGTGGTTTGCACCTGCCTCAAGCAGCAACTGGAGGGTGGGGGGCTTTTAAGACAAACGTCCAGGACCACCACAGCAGTGTACCTGCTCTACCTTCTGAGTCTGATGCAGCCCAAGCCCGCGACCCCCTCCCTCCGAGGGCTGTGCTCCTTGGCCGCCGATGGCCTCTGGAATCAGAAGATCCTCTTTGAGGAGCAGGACCTCCGGAAGCATGGCCTGGATGGGGCGGATGTCTCTGCCTTCCTCCACATGAACACCTTCCAGAAGGACATCAACTGTGAGAAGTACTACAGCTTCATCCACTTGAGTTTCCAGGAATTCTTTGCGGCCGTGTACTATGTCCTGGACGGCGTGGACCGTGGGTCAGGCCTAGACCAGAGCGTGGCCAGGCTGTTGGCGGAGTACGGGTTTTCAGAAAGGAGCTTCTTGGCACTCACCGTCCACTTCCTGTTCGGACTCCTGAATAGGAGATGCGAAGCTACCTGGAGAAGAGTCTCTACTGGAAGGTCCCACCTCACATCAAGGTGGAGTTGCTGGAGTGGATCCAAAGCAAAGCCCAGAGCGAGGGCTCCGCCCTGCAGCAGGGCTCCCTGGAGCTCTTCAGCTGTCTGTATGAGATCCAGGAGGAGGAATTTGTCCAACGGGCCCTGAGCCACTTCCAAGTGGTGGTGGTCAGCGACATTGCCTCCGAGATGGAGCGCGTGGTCTCCTCGTTTTGTGTGAAGAACTGTAGGAGCGCCCAGGTGCTGCATTGCGTGGGGCAGCCCACAGCACCGACGAAGATGACGGGACCAGATGGAGTCCGGGAGCCCAGACGCTGTTGGCGCAGTCGTAAGTACCCACTGGGGCTGGCTCTCCAAGTTCACGCTCTTCACCGGTGTTTCTCCACTGGGAGTGATTTGGCCCTCTCTCCCCAAGACACACTTGGCAATATCTGGCGACATCCTTTGGTTGCCACAGCTGGAAAGCAGGGCCATTGCTGCTGACATCTGGTAGAGGCCAAGCGTTCCACAAAACATCCTGCGGTACCCAGGACTGTCCCCCACAGCTAAGAACGATCTGGCCCCAAAGTGTGAGTAGTGCCATGGTTTAAGAACCCCGCTCTTACACAATACTCTTTGGGACTAAATTGGGGTCTATGATAAGGAGAATTAATGCAATCAACAAATATTATTGAGGCCAAGGCGGGAGGATAGCTCGAGCTCAGGAGACCAGCCTGCGCAAGAATGAGACTCTGTTTCTACCAAAAAGAAAAAGAAAAAAAGAAATTAAGAAAAACCAAACAAATATTATTAAGAGCCTTATATCTGTGGGCAGTAGACAGTGTGAAAGAGCCAGCCGATGCCCTACCGCGGCATGAATCCTAATGAGAAGGGAGCTAGATAATAAAGAAATGAATAAGCAAACAAGTGAAGGAAATCAAAACAGTTCACCCCAAAATATATTTCTTTGACATACATTGAGGTAGCTGTGCAGAGAGCCAGCAAACAGGAGTAGCCCCCTGCAGAGCTGCCTTTTGTCGGGAAGATTTGCATCTGCAGAGAATCCTCACTGACGCAGCCAGGTTTCCTCCATGTTCTCCCATCTCTGCATCTAAGAAAGATGAACTGAGGGTCTCATGCATTTAAAGGTCTGAAAGAGGCCGGGCGCGGTGGCTCACGCTTGTCATCCCAGCACTCCTGGAGGCTGAGGTGGGAGGATTGCTTGAGGTCGGGAGTTCGAGACCAGCCTCAGCAAGAGCAAGACCCTGTCTCTACTAAAAAATAGAAAAAATTAGCCAGTCAACTAAAAATAGAAACAGAAAATTAGCTGGGCCTGGTGGTGCATGCCTATAGTCCCAGCTACTCGGGAGGCTGAGGCAGGAGGATCGCTAGAGCCCAGGAGTTTGAGGTTGCTGTGAGCTAGAATGACACCACGGCACTTACTCTAGCAAAGACAATAAAGCGAGGCTCTGTATTAAAAATACATAAATAAATAAAGGTCTGAAACAAATATTCACAGTCGATGCTCTCTGAGGGCTGCCACCTGTGAGGTTTCATCTGCACCATTGCCTTTGCTAGCAGGCTTCCTCTTCTCTTCTGTAACCTGCTTTGCTGAGATCCGAGCCCACATTCTTTCTGTAACCTCAAGATGGTCTAGAAGCTTCTGAACACCACTGGGGGGTTGGGGTAACCACCCTGTGCTTCTCCCCCATGTGTGTGTTACTGAAGATGTACATCTTTTTCTCCAATTGGGTGCCTTTTTTCAGTTGATTTTTTGGCAAACCTTCCGAGGGGAAAGGGGAAGTTTTCCCTTGGCCCCTACACGAGCAAACAAACAAATCAGTGATTAAGATAACTTATCTCTGTAAGTGCTACAAGGAAAGTAAAACAGGGGCGTGTACTAGACAGTGACTTGGGGGGGGTATACAGCAGCAAAAGTGGTCAAGGAAGAAAGCGCCGAGGAAGTGATATTTCAGCTGAGACTTTGTTTCTGTTTGTGTTCCCCAAGGAGTAATCTCGGAAACAAGGATTTAAATGTTTATTTGGGGGATGGTCTCAGGAAACACGAGTCCGAAAGTGGAGAAGACAGACAAGGGAGGGAAGAGAGCTGACAAAGGGGCGCAATCGCGCTGGTTACCGCTGCCCACTCAGCAGCGAGGGAGCCGAGGTCTTGACACACCTGCTCCACCGGGGCCACGGAGCAAGCACTGGCGGGCGGGGCTCTCCTTGCCAGGCTCCCCCAGTCTGCCCAGTAAACATCCGATTCTAACTTCAGCGACGAGACAGGGCCAGGCACACGAGAATTCAGGAAGGAGGGGGTTCTAGGAAGAAGGAGAAGCGAGTGCAGGGACTCCGGGGACACAGGCACTGACGCGCCCACATCCCACTGCGGTTTGGGCTTTTTTCCAGCTACCGGTCTCTGCCTGGTTGCTCGTGACTCCGCATCCCACGTGGAATCGTAATTGTGGTAACCAGAGTTCTCAGGGATGACAGATGTCACAACGGTGTGTGTCAGCTGTAGTTGGGAGCAGTTCCACCTTCATCTAGAAGGGTGAACGTTAGACCCCAGAGAACAAATGTTGCTTTGCTTAATCAATAAAATCTTCCCAACAGGCTGGAATTAAAGATGCCAAGCTGTAATCACAGCTAATACGCACTGGAAAATCACCTTGTGCTATAAATAGCACTCTCCATGAAATAAAGACTAGTTCATTGAACCCAACAGCAGTGCTATGAAGCGGTGCCGTGGTTTTCTTCCTTTTTATAATTGAGGAAGTTGAGGTTCAGAATAGTAGAATAACTCACAAAAATTTCTGCAGCTATTAAGTCATTAGAACTGGGGAGGCCGGGCACGGTGGCTCACTCCTTTAATCCTAGCAATATGGGAGGCCAAGGCAGGAGGATCGTTTGAGCTCAGGAGTTCAAGATCAGCCTGAGCAAGAGTGAGATCCTGTATTTTTTTTTAAATAATAAAAAAATTTTTTAAAAAATTAAAGAACTGGGGAAATAGTAATACAAGGCAGACCACTGTCTTTGGAATCTAGACGAGGATTAAAAATCTCAACTCCTTTCTTTATGTAATATATGACCTTGAGAAATGATGTTTTGGCCGGGCAAAGTGGCTCACGCCTGTAATCCTAGCACTCTGGGAGGTCAAGGTGGGAGGATGGCTTGAGGTCGGGAGTTCAAGACCAGCCTGAGTAAGAGTGAGACCCTGTCTCTACTAAAGATAGAAAAAATTAGCCAGGCAATGTGGTGTGCACCTGTAGTCCCAGCTACTTGGGAGGCTGAGGCAGGAGGATCCCTTGAGCCCAGGAATTTGAGCTTGCAGTGAGCTATGATGACACCACTGCACTTTACGCAGGGCAATAGAATGGGACTCTGTCTCAAAAAAAAAAAAAAAAAGAAAAGAAAAAGAAAAATGATGTTTTGTTCTGAGTACCATGTTTTCATCTGAACGATGAAAAATTGTAGGAAAGTGCACAGATTAAACAATATGGCAGACACAAAGTGCCTCATATGTTAGTAGAATCTGGCAGGTGAGAGACATTTCGAGAATGTCAACGGTTGTTCTCTCTTTGTTTTACAGATAAGGAAATGGGATCAGAGAAGATCAATAATTTACTCAAGCTCACAGAAGTAGATTTGTTCAAAGTTCGTCTCCTTCCCACAGGAATATATTAATAGCTCATTTTATCCTGGTAGACTTTGATGTGTTTGTCCTTAAACAGTTTTACCCCAGTTGGTGTCTGACCACCCCTGTAGCTGTGGTCTAGTGGGGAGAGGCATAACAAAACTAATCAAAACCAAAACACCGGCCGGGCGTGGTGGCTCACGCCTGTAATCCTAGCACTCTGGGAGGCCGAGGCGGGAGGATTGCATGAGGTCAGGAGTTCGAGACCAGCCTGAGCAAGAGCCAGACCCTGTCTCTACTAAAAATAGAAAAAATTAGCCAGGCGTGGTGGTGAGCACCTGTGAGTCCCAGATCCTGGGGAGGCTGAGGCAGGAGGATCACTTGAGCCCAGGAGTTTGAGGTTGCTGTGAGCTAGGCTGATGCCAGGGCACTCTAGCCCGGGCAACAGAGCAAGACTGTGTCTCAAGAAAAAAAAAGAAATAAAGACAATACAGTGTAACAACTATTTACATAATAGTATGTTGTACTAGGTATTATAAGTAATCTACAGATGATTTAAAGCAGCGATCCCCAACCTTTTTGGCACCAGGGACTGGTTTCATGGAAGACAATTTTTTCGCAGACGGTGGGTGGGGGCAGGGTGGGGGGCGCAGAGCTCAGGCGCTGATGCGGGTGATGGGGAGCAGCTGTAAATACGCTCACTCGCCAGCCGCTCACCTCCTGCTGTGCGCCCTCACACCACCCCGCCATCCTTAAGTTTCGTGGAAGACAATTTTCCATGGATGGGGGTAGCGGGGGCAACAGCAGAGCTCTGCAGCCTCGTCCCTGATAGGACACAGCAGACCAGTACCAGTCCCCAGCCCAAGGGTCGGGGATCACAGATTTAAGGTATAAAGGAGGAGGTTATATGTAAATAATATGCCATTTTATATAAGGGACTTGAGCATCCACAGATTTTGGTACCAGAGGAGGTCCTGGAACCATCCCCATACCAAGGGATGACTGTATACACTTAAAAATGGTCAAATTGTGGTCAAATTCTATATTGTGTATGCATATTTTATCACAATAAAAAATAAATAAGCTGGGTGCAGTGGCTCGCACCTGTAATCCCAGCACTTTGGGAGGCTAAGACAGGAGGATCACTTGAGGCCAGGCATTTGAGATCAACCTGGGCAACATAACAAGACCTCATCTCTAAAAAAAAAAAAAAAAAAATCTAAACATTAGTTGAGTGTGATGGCTTACGCCTGTAGTCCCAGCTCCTCAAGAGGCCGAAGTGGGAGGATCACTTCAGCCCAGGAATTCAGGGCTTTAGTGAATTATGATCTCGCCACTGCACTCGAGCCTGGGCAACATAGTGAGATCCAGTGTCTTAAATAAATAAATGGATAAGTAGATAGATGAATGATAAATTATATATGTATATTTTATCTCAATGATAAAAATAAAAATAAATAGACACCGAGATGATAGTAACATCAACAACGGTAGCCACAGGGCATGGTTGCTGGCGACACACACCCTTCTCAACGTGGTTAAAGATAAAAGTGAATTTCTTGGCTTATATAACTGAAAAGTCTAGAAAAACATGCTGGCTTCAAGCACAGCTGCATCCAGAAGCTCACGTGGTGAAATCAGGACTCCATCCCTCTGTCCTCCCTCTATTTATAAGAAGACACTCTGCTCAGTGTCAACAGAGGTCATTTCTGAAAAGTGAGATTACAGGTGATAAGTGTTTTTTTTTCTTTATGCTTGTTATCAGTTTGGATGCTTCAAACGGCATGTAATAGACCTGATTCTAAACGGGTTGAAACAATAAGGAATTGTCTAGGTTCGTATACCTGGAAATACCAGATAAGGAGGGCTTCAGGAACCTGTCCTCTCAGGTTCTCAGACTCTGTGCTCAGGTTCCCTGCATGGACACCTCCAAGATGGGGCCGAAGATGACCAAGGTTATTCATTCTCATTCACCAGGAGGGACAAGCAGCTCCCATATGGCTCTCAATCGAAAGTAGAAGGAGCTTCCTCAGAAGTCTTCAGAAAACGTTTTTTTCTTTTTTTTGCATCTCATTGACAAGAACTGGGTCATGGGTCCCTTTAAAAACCAAAGAAGGCCGGGCGCGGTGCCTCACACCTGTAATCCTAGCACTCTGGGAGGCCGAGGCGGGTGGATCCTTTGAGCTCAGGAGTTCGAGACCAGCCTGAGCAAGAGTGAGACTCCGTCTCTACTGAAAAAATAGAAAGAAATTATCTGGACAACTAAAAATATATAGAGAAAAAATTAGCCGGGCATGGTGGCGCATGTCTGTAGTCCCAGCTACTCCGGAGGCTGAGGAAGGAGGATCGCTTGAGCCCAGGAGTTTGAGGTTGCTGTGAGCTAGGCTGATGCCACGGCACTCTAGCCCTGGCAAAAGAGTGAGACTCAGTCTCAAGAAAAAAAAAAAAAAAAACAAGTATTGGCGAAGACATGGAGAAACTGGAACCCTTATGCACCATTGGCTGGAATGTAAATGTTAACTGCTATGAAAAACAATATGCCGGTTCCTAAGAAAATTTAAAACTAGAACTGCCATAGGATCCAGCAATTCTGCTTCTAGACGTATATCCAAAACAATTGAGGCTCCTGGGGGAGTATTTGTGCACCAGTGTTCACTGCGGCGTTATCCACATGGCCAACAGCTGGAAGCAACTCAAGCGGCCACGGATGGACGGATGAATAAATAACCAATCACCAAAACAAGATATATTCCTACAACAGAATATTCTTCAGCCTTAGGAAGGAAGGAAATTCTGACACATTACACGACCTTGATAATGTTACAGTAAAAATGAGCCTTCGGGACACTATTTTCAGTGAAGTAAGCCAGTTGCTAAAAGACAAACACTGTAAGATTCCATTTACGTGGGGAACTTAGAGCAGTCAGATGCACAGAGAGGGAAAGCGGAATGGCGGCTGCCAGGGGTGGGGAGAGGGGGTGGGCGGTTGTTTGGTGGGCGCATCAGTCCTGCACGATGGAGAGAGTTCTGGGACGGACGGCGGTGATGGCTGCACAGCGACGGGAATGTCCTTCATGCCACCGAGCCGTACACTTACACATGGTCAAGATGGCGAATTTTATGTTACATGTATTTTACCACAATTAAAAAAATTTTTAAGGCAATGTATTTTCTTGGTTAAAACATTGGAAAATATTTTGTGGCCATCGGTTGACTCCTCGGGCTCCCTTTGATGTGTGTCTCGGGGATCCACCTCAGCTCGAAGGGTGGACTGACTGGTGCAACCATAACCCATCTTCTTTGCTTTTTATTTTATTTTATTTTTTTTTTGAGCAGAGTCTCGCTCTGTTTCCCAGGCTAGAGTGCCGTGGCGTCAGCCTAGCTCACAGCAACCTCAAACTCCTGGGCTCAAGCGATCCTCCTGCCTCAGCCTCCCGAGTAGCTGGGACTACAGGCATGTGCCACCATGCCTGGCTAATTTTCTGTTTCTATTTTTAGTTGACTGGCTAATTTTTTCTATTTTTTAGTAGAGACGGGGTCTCACTCTTGCTCAGGCTGGTCTCCACCTCTTGAGCTTAAACAATCTTCCCGCCTCGGCCTCCCAGAGTGCTAGAATTACAGGCGTGAGCCACCGCGCCCAGGCACTAGTACTTGTTATCATCTGTGTTTTTTTTGTTTTTTGTTTTAAAGACAGGGTCTTGCTCTGTCACCCAGCTAGCGTGCAGCAATGGAGCAATCGTAACATGGAGCAATCGTAGCTCACTGCAGCCTTGAGCTCCTGGGCTCAAGCCATGTCCAGTTCAGCCTCCCGAGTAGCTGGGACTACAGCTGCGTCACCACACCTAGCTATTTTTTATTTTTTTTTATAGACAGGGTCTCACTATGTTACCCAGGCTGATCTCAAACTCCTGACCCCAAATGATCACCCTACCTCAGTCTTCCAAAGTGCTGGAATTACAGGTGTGAGGCACTGCACCTGGCCTGTTCCTTTGTTTTTGAGACGGTCTTGCACTGTTACCCAGGCTAGAGAGCCATGGCATCAGCCTAGCTCACAGCAACCTCAAACTCCTGGGCTCAAGCGATCCTCCTGCCTCAGCCTCCCGAGTAGCTGGGACTACAGGCATGCGCCACCACGCCCAACTCATTTTTCTTTGGAGAAGTGTCTATTCAAGTCTTTCGTCCATTTTTTAACTGGATTGTTTGTCCAAAAAGACATTACTTTTAAGGTTGGGGATGAGGAGATAAAATTAGCTCTGCATGGAAAACACTCCGTAATATTTGTCGAATCGAATTTTGTGCAGGTTGAAGATTTGCCACCTCACTGCTGCTGCCTGTGAAGATCTGGCCTCCGCTCTGTGTGAGAACCAGAGCCTGATGGGAGCTGGATCTGGGTCTGAACGAGCTGGGCGACCCTGGGGTGCTGCTGCTGTGTGAGGGCCTCAGGCACCCCACGTGCAAACTCCAGACCCTCCGGTGCGTCCTGTTTTGCTTGCCATTTTAGGAGTCCAAATCTATAATCCCTGCCCTCGGCCACGCTGCCTCCCCTCTTCTCCTGAACTCTAGCTACATCAGCCTCCTTTTAAAAATGTTCCTACCACAGGGCCTTTGCACAAGCAACGCTTGCTTTCTGGAATGTCCTTCCACTGTTCTGTCCCGTTTTGCCCAGAGAACGTAAATTCATCTTCTCGGACAAATGCCACTTTCCAGAGACACTGTCCCTAACCCCTAGCTAAGGTCTGAGTTCCTAGTTTTATGATCCCAGATGATCTTGTACTTCCTCTGGGCATCACTTATCAAAATTTGTCGTTTGTGTATACGTGTGTGTGCGCGCGCACTGGCATTCCAGAAGCATAGGAGCTGTGTCCACTCGATCTTGCAGTGACTAGAAGTGCTTACAAATATAACCTTTTTTTTTTCTTTTTAAGAGACCGGCTGCCCTGTCACCCTGTTCCCTGGGCTGGTGTCCAGCTCCTGGACTCAAGCGATGCTCCCGCCTCAGCTTCGTGCCCACTGCCCGCTGTCGTTTATCCCTCTCCTCTTGGCTCCCTGCCTACTTCTGCCTTCTTCCTCTTTCTCGCTCTCAAGGGTAGAGATGGAGGCTGCCACCGTCGCTCTGCCTGCACTCAGCACGGGGCTTGGCGCGGGAGCCCTCCTGGAGGTGTCCGCAGAGGAGAGAACCCGACTCGTGTGGCCACCCTGTCGCCCTGTCCCTGCAGGTTGGGCATCTGCCGGCTGGGCTCCGCCGCCTGCGCCGCGCTCGCCGACGTGCTCCACGCCAACCACCGCCTCCGGGAGCTGGATCTGAGTTTCAGTGACCTGGGGGGCTGGGGCCTGTGGCTGTGACATCCCACCTGCAGGCTCCAGAAGCTGTGGTGGCTGTCTGGGGGCGGCGCGTGGTGGTCGCCGGGTGGGAGCGTTTTCTCTTCCTTCGTTTTCCTAATTAAGGACTGTCCCTGGCTGGTCCGATGGTAGTGGGTTATCAGAACTTTAGTGTCACTAAAGTCGGTATTCAACTCCCCACTGCTAAATTTGACTGGCTTTTGAAAAAAAAAAGGACTGTCCCTCTCTCATTTTGGAAGCCCCAAGGAGAGAGGGAAGAGATCGACAGAGAAAATGGGGCCTCTCTCCGAATCTATTCTGTTCTGGGAGGCTGCCCGATTCAAAAAAAATAATTAAAATTAAACTTTTTTTTTTTTTTTTTTTTTAGACAGATTCTAACTACTTTGGCCGGGCGATAGTGTGTGCCAAGGCGTAATCCAAGCTCATAGCAACCTCAAATTCCTGGGCTCAAGCAATCCTTCTGCCTCAGCCTCCCAAGTAGCTGGGACTACAGGCATGCGCCAGCATGCCTGGCTAATTTTTTCTATATATTTTTAGTTGTCCAATTAATTTCTTTATATTTTTAGTAGAGATGGGGTCTCGCTCTTGCTCAG
>CAUYSK010057655.1:0-40459 GCA_963575035.1 Avahi laniger
TCTCTTCTGTTCCCATTCGAATGCCTTTAATTCCACTCTCTTGCCTGATTGCTGTGGCCAGGACTTCCAGCACTATGTTAATAGAAGTGAAGATAGTGGGCAACCTTGTCTGGTTCCAGTTCTAAGTGGGAATGCTTTCAATTTTTCCCCATTCAGTATGATGTTGGCTGTGGGTTTGTCATAAATGGCTTGTATCATTTTTAGATAAGCCTCATCTATGCCTATTTTGTTAAGCATTCTTATAATAAAAGCGTGTTGAATTTTGTCAAATGCTTTTTATGTATCTATTGAGAGAATCATATGGTTTTTGGTTTTGCTTCTGTTTATGAGGTGAATTACATTTATAGATTTGTATATGTTGAACCATCCCTGCATATCTGGAATGAAGCCCACTTGGTCATGATGGATTATTTTCTTAATAAGCACCTGGATTTGGTTAGCTAGAATTTTGTTGAGAATTTTTGCATCTATATTCATAAGGGATATTGGTCTGTAGTTTTCCTGTTTTGTTGTGTCCTTTCCTGATTTTGGTATCAGGATTATGTTGGCTTCATAAAATGTGTTGGGGAGGAATCCATCCTTCTCAATGCTGTGGAATAATTTCTGCAGGATAGGCACCAGTTCTTCTTTGTAGGTGTGGTAAAATTCAGGAGTGAAATCACCTGTTCTGGGACTTTTCGTTTTTGAAATGTTTTTTATTGCTGTTTCAATTTCAGTCCTTTATATTGGTCTGTTCAGGAATTCTATTTCTTCCTGATTGAGCATAGGGAAGCTGTGTGCTTCTAAAAATTTGTCCATTTCCTCCATGTTTTTCAGTTTGAGTGCATAAAGGTTTTTGTAATATTCATAAATTATCTCTTGAATCTCCATGCCATCAGTTATAACTTCTCCTTTTTTGTTCCTGATGGAGCTTATCAGGGGTTTTTCTTTTCTGTTTTTCATTAGTTTAGCCAAAGGCGTGTCAATGTTGTTTATTTTTTCAAAACACCAACATTTTGTTTTATTAATATTCCATATAGTTTTCCTGTTGTCAATTTCATTTAATTCTGATTTGATCTTATTAATTTCCCTTCTAATGCTGAGTTTGGGGTTGGTCTGTTCTTTTTCCAGTTCTTTGAGTCGATTAGGTTGTCTATGTGTGATATTTTTGACTTTTGGATATAGGCATTTATGGAAATAAACTTTCCTCTCAGCACTGCTTTGGCTGTGTCTCGCAGATTTTGATAACCTGTGTCACCTTTGTCATTTAGTTCAAAGAATCTTTAGGTTTCCATCTTTACTTACTCGTTTATGAAAAAATCGTTCAGCAGAAAGTCGTTTAATTTCCACGACTTTGTGTAGAGATGAGAGTTTCTGTTGGGGTTGATTTCTGTTTTTATTCCACTGTGATCTGAGAAGATGCATGGTATGATCTCTATTTTTTTAAATTTTTGAGACATGTTTTGTGTCCTAGAATATGGCCAATCTTAGAGAATGTCCCATGAGCTGATGAGAAGAACGTGTATTCAGTGGTTTTTGGGTAGAATGTCCTGTAAATGTCAATCAGGCCCGTTTGTTCTAGAGTTCTGTTTAAGTCCACTATTTCTTTGTTAATTTTCTGTTTGGAGGATCTGTCCTGTGCTGTCAGTGGGGTGTTGAAGTCTCCAACTATTATGGTGTTGCTGTCTATCAATTTGTTTAGATCAAATAGAGTTTGCTTTATGAATCTGGGTGCACCTAAGTTGGGTGCATAGATATTTAGAATTGTTATGTCTTCTTGTTGAACTGTACCCTTCACCATTATACAGTGACCCTCTTTGTCTTTCATTACTTTTGTTGATTTAAAAACTAAGTTATCTGAGATCAAAACTACCACACTAGCCTTCTTTTGGCTTCCATTTCCTTGAAATATTGATTTATACCCCTTTACCTTGAATCTAAATGCATCCTTGCAGGTTAGATGTGTTTCCTGGAGACAGCAGACACTTGGTTTGTTTTTTTTTAATCCATTTGGCCGGCCTATGTCTTTGATAGGGGAGGTCAAGCCATTCACATTTATTGAGAGAACCGATAAGTGGGATGAAATACTATTCATTCTGTTGGATTGCATTTTGTTGCTTTGTTTTCTCTCTTGAGCCATTGTGGAATCTAGCCTTTGATCTTTAACTTTTGAGTGGTTTTGCATTCGACAGTGTTTATTGTGCTGATCCTTGTGTAATTCTGTTTTGAGTATTTCTTGGAGAGCTGGTCTTGTCTTGGTGAATTCCCTCAGTCTTTGCTTATCTGAGAATGTCTTTATTTCTCCTTCATATATGAAATCTTGCAGGGTACAAGATTCTAAGCTGGGCATTATTCTGTTTCAGAAGAGTGAGAATGGGGCCCCAGTCTCTTCTTGCTTGTAGATTTTCAGTTGAGAAATCTGGAGTTATTCTGATGGGGTTTTGTTTGTACGTTACTTGTTTTTTTTCACCTTACAGATCTTAGAAGGGCCTCTTTAGTGGATATTTTCGTCAATCTGATGACTGCATAATGTGGTGTCTTCCTATTTGCATTGAATCTCCCTGGAGTCCACTGAGCTTTTTGTACCTGTATATCTAGATTTTTAGCAAGGCCTGGGAAATTCTCCTCTTTTAATTCTTCAAATAACTTATCCAGCCCTTGAATGTTTTTTTCTTCACCTTTCAGAACCCCTATCATGCTCAGGTTCAGTTTTTTCACATAATTCCACATTTCTTGTAGGCTTATTTCTTTTCTCTTAATTTTCTGCTCAAACTCTGTGACTGACTTATTTAATTGGAAGGAGTTGTTTTCAATCTCTGAGATTCATTCTTCTGTTTGATCTACCCTGTTCTTGAGGCTTTCCACTGTGTTTTGTAGTTCCCTGAATAAGTCCTTCATTTCCAGGAGATCAGTTTGATTTTTCTTTAATATTTCAATTTCTTTAATGAATTTTCCTTCTAAGTCCTGGATTTTTTTTGTGGTTTCTTTGTGTTGGTTATCCATTTTTTCTTGCATAGCATTCAGTTTTCTTACATTCCATGTTTGAAATTCTTCTTCTGTCATTTTAGTGTTCTGAGTTTGGTTAATGTCCATTGCTGGGGAGGTGTTGTTCCTCTTTGGGGGTGTGCTTTCTGTTTGGGTCTTCATGCTTCCAGAGTTCTTTCACTGGTTCCTTCCCATCTGGATCAGTTATTCCTTTTTGCTTTTAGCTTTTCAATTGGATAATGACATGCCCTGTTTAGTCTGTGAGCCAGTAGGTGGTGTTTGTGGGTGAGATTCGACCACACCCTTTATGATGAATCAGTAGATGCAGTAAAAGGGTGTGCAGGATGACCTCCCTGTCAGTAGGTGGCATTTTCAGGGAAGAGCGAGCTGTAGTGCTGTTTTTGGGTCCTGCAGCCAGCTCTTGTTCCTCTAGAGAGGCCTTCTTGACCCTGGGGAGGTGGGTGGGGCCCTAGGACTTCCAGGTGTGTTCTTATTCTCCACCTCAGTGGGAGAAGGTCCGGGAGTGAGTCTCAGTGGAGCTGGGTTGGGTAAGCCTGCCCTTAGGCTCCACAACTGCTGTTAGCAGGGGTCAAAGGTCTGTTCTTTGTTTCTGTGCAAAGCTGCTGGGCAGGGCTGAAATGGCTCCACTCAGCTGAAAGTCTGGACTTGGGGGATGGTGCTGTCTGAGACCCACACTCTGGAGCAGGTCTCACTCCCCTCCACCCTCCGCCTCTCCATGGCCTCTCCCAGGCCTCTGTCAGCAAGCAGGACCTCAGGCCGATGGATCTCCCCTGGCTGTGATGTGGGCCAGGAGGTTCCCTACCCAGGATTGCAGCCTGAGCTGAGTGCACAGCCCTCTTTTGGGAGGAGGGTTGCCGCTGATCTGCCCCTGAAGGCACATACTCCTCAGTAGCCTCTTTCACAGATCTCTTTTCTGTGCCCCAGGGCAGTGCGATCTTGACCTGGGTGTATGGAGTCTGGTCTGCAGGCCTACCCCTGGTCCCTGGAGATCAATCTCTGACCCTGCCAAGGGTAGGAGTGCTAGTCTTGAATCACCTACAGCATGCCCAAGCTGGATCAATTTCACTCCACCTCAGGATTTGCCCTGCTCTCTTGGAGTCCCCAGACAAGTAGCACCTGGGAGGGCTGGCGGATAGGGAGCTTGCAGTCTAAGTATCCCTCAGTCTGCTGAACAGCCCCAAAAGGAAAGGTCCCACTCCTTGGAGATGCCTCTGTGTGATGGCTAAATTGTCTCTCTGGGCATCCACAGGTAGGGAAGGTGAAAGAGAGAATGAAGCGATATGGTGTCTCCTGATAGGCTTGGGTCTGAGCCCAGGGAGGTGCCCCGAGGGAGCTGGGAACCCAGTGCCATGTCCACAAGAGGCCACTGCTCACTGGCAGCGGCCATCTCTGGGCTGGTGTTGGCAGGTCTCTCCAACTGCTCAGGAGCCCACGAACAGTCCAAGATGCAAGGGAGGGGGAAGTTAACTGCTCCACCTACCCTTGTTGCTGGTCTCCAAGTCTCTCAGGACCTTTCTCCTTCCAGTTCTCCTCTGCAATGTCTTTCCGTGGAGTCTCCTGTAGTTTCACGTGCCTTTCCTTCTGACCCTCACCCGATCTATGTTTCTCTGCTAGTTTATTTTTTTCCTCTTTCTTCTAAAATTTGTCTTTTTTTGCAGAGACACTCTGACTGGCAGCTTTTCTCATCCATCAATTTAGCTCCTCCCGGCAATTTCTCTTTTCTTTGTATCTTTATTCTATAAGCTTTTTTTTTTTATTTTTTCATTTTTACTTTTTAAACTCTTTTGTTAACATCTAAGACAGAAACACACACATTAGCCTAGGTTGACACAAGGTCAGGATCATCAATATCACTGTCTTCCACCTCCACATCTTGTCCCATTGGAAGATCTTCAGGGGCAGTAACCCACATGGACTTGTGATCTCCTAGGATAATGTCTTCTTCTGGAACACCTCCTGGAAGACCAGCCTGAGGCCGTTTTACAGTTAAAATTTTTTTTAATAAGTAGAAGGAGTACACTCTAAAATAATTATTAAAACTATAGTATAATAAATACTAGGTAATAGGAATTTTTCAGCTCCATTATAATCTTATGGTACTACCATCATATATGCTGTCTGTTGTTGACCAGAACATAGTTAGATGGCACTTGACTGTATTTACCCAGCTTTGAATTATCTCACATGTCCATTTGCTAATATTTTATCTAAGCATTTGCATTAACATTCATAAATATGATTGGTCTGTAGCTTTTATTGTCCCATTTCAGTTTTAAGGTTATGTTGACTTCATAGAAAGATTTTAAAAAAAAAGCTTTTCAATCTTTTATCCATATTTTATGCTCTAGAACAACTTTAATAGCATTAGAGTTTTCTGTTTGTTAATTATTTGGTAGAATTCACCTATTGAACTTTCTGGTTCATTGATTTATTGGAGGAGATAGCCCTTGGAAAACTTTATCATTTTTTTTCTGCGGTAAGTGATTTGCTTTGATTTTATGTTTGGAGGTTAGTTTGGTAAATTAACCTATCATCATTATCAATTTCTTTCATCATTAATTTCTTTAAGTTAAAAAAAGTTGCACAGAATTAACGAAAATGTTATCTTACTCCATGTTTATCATTTTTTAAAAGTTTTTGCTACCTTTTTTCTTCTTTTGTAACCTAAAGCCAAATCTATTTATGTTTAACTTTTATAAAAGAAATGGTTCTTAGATTAACATAATAGTTCTTTTTTTCTCTATTTTAGTCCATTGATTTCTACTTTATAAATGCTTTTAACATGTTGATATGGATATACCTAATTTGTTTTTATTCTTTAGGTCTTAATACTATGGCTAGTTAAAGACTGCGAGTATAATTCAGCCCTATTTCAGGGATTCTTCCATAAGTTCTGATACGTGATGCTTCAGTATTTATTTTTCTAGATATTTTATAACTTGATTTTAATTTATTTGACATGATTTATTTAAAATGATATTTTTAATCCATTTTAAAATATATATAACATTATTACTTTAGAAATTTATTTCATTTCATTGCATTTATTGATACAACAGAAATATTTGTTGTCAGTTCATGTCATCTCATTTTATTTTATTATTTCTCTTTGGAATGCAAATGAAATGGTGATGCCATTTATTGGAAGATTCCATCAGACAGAATGGGAGGGTATAAAGTTCCCTTAATGACAAAGAATAAGAAAACTTTTAAACGTGGTTACATGGAACATGAGCAACCACAGAAGGCCCCTTGTTTCCCAGGCTCCCATGTTCCTGCAGGGGCATAAAGTTGTTATGAATATCACCTACATGGTGTAAGCATTCCTCTTGAGATTTCGAGAAAGAATTTTCCCTTTGCCATGGCCACCCAGGCTTAGAAAATCTGGCTCCTTTCCTGACTGTTCACCAGATACAAGAATCTGGTATAAAACGGCTTTAGCATATCCCTTAGCATGTAGAGAGAGTTAAGTAGAGCAAAGATAGTTTCCCAAGTGTATCATCCCTTGGCCAAATCAAACCTAAGGCCTGCCTGAAGTCTATTTCAGAAGTCCTCTTTAATGATTTTAACTTTGAATTCTGCTTTGTTTGAGTTTTTTCCTTCCTTCTTTGCTTCAGTTTTACATTTGCCTGTTACATCTTTATCAGTTTTTCAATATTGACTCTTTGTTGCCATGTTCTTTTATATGTCATTCTTAAAAATAACAGAATATTGAATTTTCTTTGTTTTCTAACACTACTCTGATTATTTGATATAGAAATATATTGAAATTTGTTGAGATAACTAACACACCAGATATTATTCATTCCATCTTATTTATCATTTTACATTTATTTATTGTTTAACACATTTTATTATTTTCTCTTCTTCACCTTTCAATAATTTTGTCAGCTTAGTCAACTTTCTTTTCTTCTCCCTTCCTTGTCTTCCTGTTAATTTTATGGTACTTCTATGCCCAACCATAATTAAGCCTATATTACTGCATCATTTTATCAAAATTAAATAACTATGGTCTTTCTTTAATATCTTTTGCTTACTCTCTGAGCATACCTCACTGAGAGGTACTTTTAGAATCTAGATTTCCTGTTAATAGAGCAGCTTGAGATAGCAAGAAAGGACCCCTGCTTCACTCTCCAAAAACGTGTAAATGCTAAAGAATAAAGTGATTAATTTTTAAAAATACCTAGAAA
Organism: Avahi laniger; assembly: GCA_963575035.1. Taxonomy (NCBI): domain Eukaryota; kingdom Metazoa; phylum Chordata; class Mammalia; order Primates; family Indriidae; genus Avahi; species Avahi laniger. The sequence goes on from CAUYSK010057655.1 coordinate 7,176, forward strand.
TTTTTGATGTAAAGAAAGATGCCAGAAATGAAGAGAGAACACAATGTCAGATTCTTTTGTTTGACAAAGCCAAGAAGCTCATGATAGTATAGAAACTGCTTGTAGCCCACAGGGCTGAGATTTCAACGCCCAGCTGGGGAGGAATGTCCCAGGCACAGGCTCACTGTGCCTGATGAGCTGCAATCACAAAGGCCAGCCCTGTCTCTGAAATAGGGAATCAAAAACTCTACCTACCTGCTTGAAGAAGGAAGCTGGATGTTGCTTTTTTCTCAGGGACGTGGATAAAAATAGATTCATCTGTTAGAAATTAGAAACCCAAGAATATTTCTCTAGTATAGAGCTTCTTGAACTGGATATAAACCACCTGGGGATCTCGTTAATGTTTAAGCCCTGATTCAGTAGGCTCAAGATTATACAGTTCTAACAGGACTCCCACTCTTCAAGTAGCAAGTGTGGGTCCAGGTGAACATCACCCTTAGGAGATGGGGACTTCAAGCTAAGGAATTACTGTGAAAGCTAACCCATAACTGGTGAAACCTGTAGCAGCAAATGCCAAACCACCCTGCAGGGCACAAAGGACATCCACTGCAAACCTTCTCCTCCTCCAAGTTGAATTCAGAGTCAAAAATAATAAATCACTGTAAGAAACCATTGAGCAGGCCTGACAAAAGGAAGAATGGGTATTTTAAGAACTTGGATAACAGAATAAACTTAAGGATATCTTATAAAAAGTATTTAAAAATTCAGAGAGCTAAAGGAAGGAATGGAAATACAAGACAACTAAAAGGATGTGTCATAAAGTAAGATATTTTGATAAAAAGCAAGTGTAAGTTTCAGCAATGTCCAATATAATCACTGGCAATGTGTGGGCTTTAGGCTTCGACTCTATGTCCTGATTCCAACAACTCAAATATAAACTTAAATTCATGAAATAATAAAGAAAATTTAACATGGACTGGTTAAGGAGTTGTTAAATATGAGAATGGTGTTGTGCATGTCAAAGCCTTTTGAAATTTTTCAAAATATGTTGTGAAATATTTATAAACTAAATTCTATGATTTGGGGGTTTGAGGAGGAAAAAGAAAGTTTAGGATTACACAATATAAGGTCTTGAATGCAAGCTGAGCTGTGTTTAGAAATAAACCTTGAATAGAGTTCATAAAAGATAGAGTAAAGGTGGGAATGGCACAGGTTGGGTTCCTCTGGTTAGCAGTTAGTACTTCACAAAGGTGAAAAGAGGGGCTGTGTAGCTGAGATAAACATGTAGTATTCCTCAGAAACGTAAATCCAGGGTGGCAAGGAGTGAGTCCACAAATTCCATGGGAGATACTGTCCATAACTGATTATAGCATCCAACAAGGACAGCATAGTGACAAATTATGTGCAAGGACTGGTAATAATATGCAAACTCAGAATCTTGTTTTTCCAAGTATTTTTCTCTGTGAAATAGTATGGACAAGTAATACAGATAGTGAAAAATGTGTTTTATGAGCATCTGTCATAAGACACAGTTGTCATTATTATGGCGGAAGTTCTGGTAAATCAACAATTGGCTAGTGGATGTTTAAGTTCCTATATGCCATGGAGTCCTCTGTTCCACCATTTAAGCTGGGCCAACTGGAAAATCAAAAAGACCTTATAAGTCAGTAAGGATTCATAAGTCAGTAAGGATACATTTGACTGAACATAAAAGAAAAAAACAACGATTAGTAGCTTGAATAATCAGGGCAATGATTATTTTATATAACGTGGAGTATAAGATAGGTTGATGCAGGTTAGCTCAGCAGCATGGTGCCATTAGAGGTCTAGTGGTTTCCATTATCAGTGCTGCCGTCCTCAGCAAGTGGGCTTTTTTTACCCTCTGAGTTTTCTTCTCAGGGCCCAAATAACTACTACTATTCCAAACAGCACATCTTTGCTTCACATGTACAAAAATGAAAAAGTAGGGGAGGGGACAATTCTTCTCACATGTCCCTCTCCTTTCATCAGAGAGGAAAATCTTTCCCAGAAGTCCCTGACACTACCCTGTAAGTCTCATCAGATGGCACTACAGAACTGGTCCTACATCTGTCTCTACATCAATCACCGGCAAAGGATAATAGGATTAATCTTGTTGGCCAAAATAAGTTATGGTCCATTTCCAGATTGGAGAGGTTGGCCTTCTGGGAACTCACTTCTGAGTCCCTGATCCTTTGACATAACTGGCCTTCTGTTTACTAAAGAAAGAGCGGAATGACTATTAGTTAGGGAACCAACATTGTCTGCCCCCATCTGATGCTCATTTAAACATTTTCAATTTCTAATTTTCTCTGATAAGTCTATTTCACCTGCTTGAGGTAGGGGTGGGGATTATATCAGGGTGACAATGAGAATAAAACCTGGGATTTGTATGACAGGCATATTCCTATCTGATGTCCCAATATGCCTTATACCATCTCTTAAGTGAGATTTGAATATAATCAACTCATAGCATAGAAATGAAAAAGAATGTGTAAATTTTATATTTCTGAAATGACAGAGACAAAATAGAAATATAATATTTTAGAAGTTTTTTAGGACAAATGCCAAAGTGTAGATGTGATATTGCCTAAATTTTGAACAATCCTTTTTATATATATGCATTATATGACTTCTTTTATCCTTCCAATGAGACGAATTTTTAAAAAATGAATTTAGTAAGAGTATTTCAAGCTTTGACAGCAACCCGATAGCTGTCCAAATCATAATGCTTGAGAGTTAATCTAACAAGAAATGAAATTCTGGTGACAAATCATGAGCCTACTAAAGATAATCACTTTATTAAAGTGATATGTCAGCCTAGGTTTTCTGTCTTTTTCTCTCCACATATAATCTATAGGAAAGTATAATATTAAGAAACTTAATAAAGTCAATTTGGCAGGTCATAGTTAGGTTTCAGTGTTTTTTGTTTTCTTTTTGTTTTTCAGAGAAAACTAATTTTGAGAACTAGAATGTGCCATCAAGGAAAAACAAAATGCTTCAAGGTGACTGCAATCCCTGCCTCCTTAAGAGGGTGTGTGTGTGTGCGTGTTTTCCTTTCATTCAGGGTTAAGTCAGATGTTTCTTCTCAAAAGTCAAAGAGTCTCAGAGAACAAAAGTAAAATATCCCCAACTTTGTCAATTCACTATTTCAATAAAAATACCAGACAGTCCCCATCCCATCTCAATTTGATAACCCTTATCCCCAGTGAGATGATTAAGAACAATCATACAGTAAACTATTAATAACAACCATTTGTTCTATTCCTCACAAATGCTGCATGAATAAGATAAAATTGCAGGCCTGACCTTAGCATACTGTCTCCTTTAAGACTCATCACGTATGTAGAGTTGGCTAAATTTTCTTGCTATGTTGAGGTATGTAATAAGGAAATAAGTGTTCAGATCTAGGGGAAAATAGAACAGGTGGCTGTTGTTTCTAAAGCTAGAATATATGTAGGCTGTAGATGGAGTTCAAGCAGAGGATGTCACTTGGAATGTGAGGTAGGATTAGGGGAAAGCTACAGGGGTACCTACGCATATGGCAAGTCATCAAGAAACCCTACGGGGCACATATCCATAATTATACTTTATCAAGGTTTTGTGGGTCCAGCTCTGTGAAGATAGGAGATGAGGAATGCGAAAGACTCAAATTTGGATGTTTTCAATTATCACTATGGTCAAACAACAATTAATTGTAAATTCATTCTGAATGTGTGTGAGATCATCCATCATGTAAACACAGAAAGCTCCCTGACCATGCACAAATATTTAGAGAAATGAAAGAATGGTACATCATAGTTTTGGAAAGGGTTAAAAAATAAAATAGAAAAAAAGGAGTTACATGTCTGTTATCTTTGATCTTCACAACAGTCTTGTGAAAAAGAGGAAAGTGGGGTTTAGAGTGGTTAATTGACTTTTCCAAGGTTGTAGCTAAGACGTTTTCAAGTCAGAAACTAGAGCTTCAGGCTACTCTTCAGTTTAAAGCTCTTCCAACCTCAGGTCCGATGCATTTTCTACGTTACATAACACTGTGGTGTTGGTATTTTAACATAATTTATTTTAGAAAAGTGAACTGGTTAAACAGAGCAGGGCAGGAAAAATGGCAGCAGGAGTTTTCTAAGTTGAATTTCCCACTCCCAGTTAAGTGAGGAAGCCAAATGGGAAAAGGCCCCCTCTCTCTCTCTCTCTCTCTCTCTCTCTCTTTCTCTCTGTCCTATCTCCCTTTTGTTATTTATTTTAATTTTTTCTAGAAAAACATTCACATTTAACTGAATTTTCTCATGTGCATATAAATATGCAGGAAGATAATTACCTCTGTTCACTTTGAAGTGGTAACATTTGTTTCATTTCTTTGGAATGCCCATCCCTTTCCCTATCTTATTAGAGTAAGCATAAGACTGGGGTCTTTGTGCCTTTGGAGACTTTTCTATAAATAATAATAAAAAAGAAGGCTATATTAAAAGCTCGTGTTTCCACTTTAAAAAATACTCAAAGAAGTAAGAGTCTAAAACTCCAAAAGAAATGACAATCAGAGATTTCAAAACAGTATTGATGTTGAAGCTCTATTTTAGAGATAAACTGGCTGCTAAATGGTAAAACACTTGGAAAAGTTACAATTCCACTTTGGTCTTTTTGTTTCACTTTTTTTAAGGATTAGGTTCATTAATTGTTTCATATGTTAATATAGGTTTTGTGCTCAGACAAAGGAGAATTTCAATGAAGAATGCACTACAATCATGCAAATTTCCTGCTATTCATATATATATATAAACCTTACACCAAACAGAGACCATTTCACTGTGCCAAGGACACACTCCAAAGGTGTCTGGTAGGAAAGGGAGGTGGCAGAGTCAGCAAACCTTCAAATTGAAATTTTAACATAGAATTAGGACACATCTTGAAATTATTTAGGAAGGCAAATTAGTCCTTCTAAGGGCACAAGCAGAAATTGAAGTATTTTCTCAGAGACTAGAGAGCATACCTCAACTTGGTAGAGAATGATGTAACCTGATCCTAGGGCCCAGAAGGAAACTATTAGAGGGTGAATTCAGTCTTTCCTTGAAAGTTTCCTTTACCTTTATGAGGGGACTATATCTCTGTGTAGAGAACAGCAAGGTAAACACATCCTCCTCCTCGAGGTGCAAGCAGACAGGCACTTGTCCTTGGTTAAGGGTGCTGAGATCCCAGGGAATCCTGGAGGATTGAGGCCCAACTGCAGAGACCTCAAGGAGCAGAGGCGGGTAAGTGTAGGTGAGGGCACGGCAGAGCATGTTGAGGGCTGTTGTGAGATATGCCACAGGTCATTGATAACTAGAGGGAAATCATCTTCCTTCTTAAAAGAAATTACAGAGCATTCAAGGTTACCCCTATAAAAAAAGTTTTCTCACTCTCTTTCATTGCAGTTTGCTTTCTAAACAGGCACAGAAATGGCTGGAAAATAGCTAGCTCCCCGGATGATGTTTCTCTGTTTGGGGAACTCTACTATTCCTGCTGCTGCAAGCATGCATGTCCACACACACAGGCACAGAACATTCCACAGCCTAGGCCAAGTTCCTTTGAGATAATGAAGCTCAAGGTAGCCACCTGCGGAACATAAGCCTTTAATTAAAGGAGAAGGAGGAAGAAGAAGAAAAAGGTCTCAACAGTGTGATTTAATGAAAGCCAGGGGACAAACTGCCTCCAAGTAGCTTCTACTGCCGCTCTCCACATGGAAGTACGCAGCTTCACTTCTAAAATTCTGATAAGTAATCAACAATCTTAGCACACCCTAGGACTTGAAGGTGGATGGGGAGAGAATAAAGGTAAAAACATGCCAAAGATATCACAGGGCTGGGGCAGAGGGAAGAGGGGCGAAGGCTTTTCATAGGCCTGACTCCAGAGCAGGCAGAGGCTGGAAGAGTAAGGTACTAGAGCATGGTGCTGGGGAAACAGAGTATGGATCTAGGGAATAGCAGGTATATTGTGCAGAACTTACAGTAGAATCATCTGCACCTCATTAAGAGAGCAGGGACAGGGGTGGTAACCATTATTAGAATGAAAATATATAGACAGTAGGCCCTCCGAATTAAAAAAAAAGGAAAATTTGAACAAACAACATCTTGAGCAAACCAATAATGAAGAAACACTAAGAGAATGCACTAGATGCATGTATGCATTTTTAGTCTAAATACAGTTAGGTTAAAAGGCACAAACTGACTATGTGCCACTTACAAGAAACACTTCAAACAACATTAAAAAAAAAAGGAATGGGAAAGAGATACTACAAAAAAATAAACCAAAAGGAAGTGTTCTGTTTACTTTAGGATTTTAAAATTAATTTCTCATTCTTTTATAGGATACAGCAATATTTTCACTATATTTTGTTATAATTGATTAAAATGGAAATTCTAGGGCAGTGCTCTCAAAGTGTGATTCCCAGATCTGGGAACTTGTAAGAAATAGAATTTCTCCCAACCCAGACCTAAAATCATAGACTCTGGAGAGGAGGCCAGCAATTTGCTTTTAACAAGCCCTCTTGGTGATTCTTTTTATTTTAGGATTTACATGAGCCTATGGAAGTATTAGTGGTTTCAGTAGCCTGAAAGCAGCCCTCTGCCAAAGACTTAGGGATGTCAGCTCCAGTAGAGGAAATCTTCCAGGGGCTGGCAGGCAGGAAGGCCAGGGTGAAGAAATTTGAGGGGATATGGATGAGCCACTAACTATATCTGTGGATAACCCCCAAAACAAACGAAGAGCTTTAGCAAGAGAGCGAGAAACACACACACACAAAACACTGAAATATTCATCTGCTCAAGAAAGTTGCCTAAGACTTTGGGTTCAGTTTTGGATTTGAATCTGAGCTCTGTCATTTATAAGTTGAAATGACATCAGGCAAGTGATTTAATTCCTTTAAGCCTTAGTCCCTACATCTGTAAAATGGAGAAAATAATCTCATCTCAGAAAGTTTTTTTGAGAATTAAATGAGCTAAAGTAATAAAATATTAGGTCGTTAAATATGAAATGTCTGATTTTGAATCAAAAGTGTAGTTTATTATATCTCAAAAAGAAGCAGTACAATTAAAGTATGCACCTAAGCTATTGACAGAGTTTTGCCATCTTAACAGTAGCTTGTTCATACCAGCAGCAAAGAAGCCTGGAGAGCAAGTGGCAATGAAACCGTGAAAGGCATTTTCTACAGCTTGTTCAGAATTGAATACTTTCCCTTGCAAGAAGTGGTCCAAAGCCTAGAAGAAGTGGTAGTCAGTTGGTGCAAGCTCTGGTGAATACGGTGGATGGCAGAGAGTTTCCAAGTCCAGCCTCTGTAGTTTGAGCAGCATTGTTTGTGCGACGTGTAGTTGAGACTTGTCTTGCAAGAGGATTGGCCTGTCTCTACGGACCAATCTCAGCTGCTTAATCGCAAGCATCCTCATCATTTCATCCAATTGGTTGCAGCAGACGTCGGCTGTAATGGATTGACCAGGTTTCTTGAAGCTGTAGTGGATAATACCAGCGCTGGACCACCAAACAGACACCATTAGCTTTTTTGATGAATATTTAGTTTTGGGCTGTGTTTCAGCACTTCATCTTTGTCCAGTCATTGTGCTGAATGCTTCTGATTGTCAAAAAGAATCCATTTTTCATTACACATAACAACGTGGTATAGAAATGGCTCACCTTTATGTTGTGACAGCAAAGATAGGCAAGCTTCGAGATGATTTCTCTTCTGGTGCTCATTTAATTCATGTGGAGCCCGTCCATCCAGCTTCCTTACCTTGCCCATTTGTTTCAAACGGTCCAATGTTGTTGGAATAGTAATGTCAAACCTTGCTGCTAATTCACACGTAGTTTGAGATGGATTCACTTTCACTACAATTTTTAGGTCACCATTATCCACCTTGGTCTCAGGTTGCCCACATGGCTCATTTTCAAGCCTAAAATCCCCAGAATGGAACATCTCAAACCATCTACATACTGTGCATTCATTAGTCACATCCTTCCCAAATACTTTGTTGATATTTCGAGCTGTCTGTGGCAGCATTGGTTCCACGATGGAACTCACATTCAAAAATAACCCAAAGTTTTGACTTATCCATAGTTTCAAAACAATTGCTCTAGAAAAAATTGAAAGATAATCACATGCCAAACCATGCGTTTGAAAGACTGAGGCTGTACCTTCACAATAAGCATAAAACAAGAAATGTCAAAGTGAAATGTCAGAGATATCAACTGTCAAACTTAGTACTTAAGGAAATTAGCATTACATACTCAATAACCTAACATTTAGCATTTCACTAGCACTTGGGGAGCCTCAACACAGATAGTTGTTATTATAGCAATGAATATATATGACAGCTACAGTCTAGACTTAGCTTCTCTATGTGCTTTATGGATTTTGACTTCGTAATCCTTGGAACAATCTTACAAGGGATATGCCATTATCATCCCCATGTTACAGATGAGTGAATTAAGGCATAGAAACACTGGCTGAAGGCTACCAACCAGTAAGTGGCAGAGCCAAGATCTAACTCAAGCAGGTTGGCCCCAAAGCTTCTGCAGGAACCACTATCCTATATGCCTTTCCAGGACTATGCTAATGATAATTATACGGCTCCTCCTACTGTGATGATGCAAGACATTCAAACTCAACTTATTTTTCCACTTTGCTTTCCACCCATAAATCCTTGGAGGTTTGTATAGAAATAGTGGCCTGCCCAATCACTGGGGAAATCACCCAGAGTCAAATCTTTTCTGTTAACACAAAAGATAACCCAAGATTTGGCCCCATAAATTGTCGCATTGCTTATGGTCCATTCAGGTAATGCAGCAGTGCAAATTTGTCCTTAGCTCTTAACAGTGCACACTCTTCTGTACCCTCTGCCATTTAACTGAGAGGAATGTTCTCTAACCTCAACCTCTTCCATGCCAGGATCTTCAATTCCCTTCCAGCACTGATCTTCCATTGCCCTAACCTGGCAAAAACTTACGCTTGGCTAAATCCTTCTCCCTGCCTACACTGGTCCCACTGAGAACTGGTGGAAAATGACACCATTATTATGTGAGTGCATAAAAAGCACTGAGTGCACTGGCCAGCACGTGGTGATCACACAAAAGAAAATGCCAGCTATTATTATTATTAGGCAATTTCTCTCGTTCTCAATAATGACTGTTGTAGACATTCTCTGTTCTCCAAGCAAATGACCTCTGCATTCACCTTATGAATTCTCTCAGCCCCTTTGCACTACACCAATAGGCTTGCTTGCGTCCACATCACAGTTGTGATTTCCCTCACGTTAAGGGGGAAGAGATGTTCCTTGTCCTATTGTTAACTTTCCATAGGCATTCAGACATTCTGGACCCCAGACTTTCCTGCCTTTTCAGGACCTCATTAATTGAGTCACCTTGTTTCTATAGCTTCAATCTTTTTTCTTGAAAACATTTTCTACAATCAACAGAAAAAAACTCCAGGTCTTCACCCCCATTCACTTCTCAACGTATTGAAAACTGGCTTTTATTCTTCAATACCCCCAAGTAATTGGCCTTTCCGAAGTTACCAAATTTTTAAAAAATGTCATTATGTAATCTGAAAATTTATCTTGACAAAATTACTCCCCAAAATGAAAAACACAATGATCTGAAGATATTCATTGAAACGTCTTTTATTCAAAATGTTAAAAAGTAAATCAGATGCCCAGAGAGTAGATCCTGTTAAATAAATTGCAGTGCATCTACCTGATTGAAAACTATTCGACTTTTAAAATGGATAATTATGAATCAATATAACAACACATAAAAATCCTTTTTTAAGCTAACTTTAACAAGAAGGAACTAAGTTGTCATGAGTACATTATGACTGCAATAATGGAAAATATCTTTTGAATGAAAAACAAAAGGAAGAGAGCCCATAAATATTGTACTTGGTTTAATGTTCAAATGTTGGATTATGATTGATATCCTGTCCTCTATTTGCCAAACCTCTTGTAATGTTGTGACTTCTTTTTCACAATTTTTAAAAATAAACTTTTTTTTTCCATAGACCAGACAATTCTTACATAAGTTATGCCATGTCAGTAAACTTGCAAAGTTTTTACAACCTCTCTCACACTTAACAAACATATTGAGGAACTGTGCATCTTTAGCCTGAAGATGGTTTGGGGGTAAATAATTTTTTCATTTTCAGCTGACACCTCTTAAGCTTCCTCTGTTTGCAGAACCCTCTATTAAGCTTGGGACTAGTCAACAAGTCAATTGAAGTTGACTTTGATTGGCATAAATACCATATTTATCTTCTCAGATATGTAATCAGGAGACAGCTGTCTGGCCACACTTGATTACTAACATATCTAAGGCTAATGAAATATTCAAGTTTGTAATCTTGGGTATTAGAGATAAAATCTGAAGGCCCCAAAGATAGCAGGCCTTATTTACTCTGCCCTCATCTTTCACAAAGAGGCTGAAATGCATTTGTTCATTAATTGATATCAGAGCAAATTTAAAGAAAAATAAAATGCATTTATCACTATAATTGAAGAAGTCTTTTTTTTAAAAAAGTATACACACCACATGTATTAGCAGTATTCTAATCAATCAAGAAGTTAAGAGGGGTCAAAATAATTGACTACACTAAACATCACACCTATTAAAAATTAACGCACACAAATAAATGAATTGGTCTCCTGTAACTCATAGCACTGCTTCACACAACATAACTTTCATACCTTCTTACCAAAACATTCAAGCTTTCTTTGTCTCCAAGTTTTTTCATGTATTTTCCAAGGGTGGATTTACTATAGGACAAAGTCCCTCTCAGGGGCTCACATTCCCTGGAAGTTATGGTTCCTTTTTCTACATCTGCCTATGAAAAGGAGAACACAAATATTACTCATTAGTAGCTAAGGCCCGTCGTCTTGCTTAGCTCTTACAAAACAAATATCTCAAGTCTAGATAAGCATTGTTGGGGTATGGGGGATAGTGTTAGGAGTAAATGGTGCAAAATCAGATTTTTCTCTGGGATTATTCAAATAGCATCCACCCACCGGATTTTCTTATTTCCTCTGGTTTCTCCAGTTTGCAGTGTTCCCAGTTCACTCCCACTCCCATAGCACCTCCCTGCTGTGATGAGTGTGATTTAATATCTATCCAGTGTGTTAGCAGCAGATAAAATGCTAGGAATCCCCAACTTAAAAGACAAGAAAAATGTAACTCTGCACACAGCCCAGAGCTTTGCAGATACCAACAAGATGGTACTGTGTGTGCAGGATGTGGTATCATAAAAGAAGCGTCTAAAACAGTCTGAGGAGGATCAAGATCAGATTAACTGCACCTCATATTAGAGCATAGGTGCTTGTTTCTTTCCAAGCCTCCCCTGTTAAAATCATCTATTGTCTATTTGTTTCAGTCAGGGAAGTCGGAGGCTCATTAAGCAGATGAAGAATTTTGCTGAAAGAATATTAGGAACTCACAAGGTAGATGAGAAGGCTGGGGTTCCGAATTAAGTGTCGAGCTTACTGGACAGATACACAAAATGTCCAAAATTAGTCTTAAGAGTCGTCTGCTACCTCTGCCACCGTGAACTAGATGCTGAAGTTTGTATGGTCACCAGGGACACGGTTCCGCTCCCACCACCACAGTCACCAGCACCAGGAACACTTCTGTACCAGGAATTTGAAACCGTCTAAGAACGCTGCATGGCTCTGCTGACCCTCACTTAGAAAATGGCTTAACGTTACTCACCTACCAACTCAAGGCTTGGTAAATGCACCTGATTTGTAGAGCCAAGGTGACATTCCACGTCCTACTTGCTTGCACTACCTTAGAGGGCACAAGTAGAGAAATACTCCAGTAATAGAAAAGGTGTTCAAAAGCTGTTGGACAGCAGAGCCCATAACAAATAATACTTTAACATTTTATTGTCCTTTACCTGTTATAATTATGTACTTAACGGAAGACTTGCTTTGTTTAAATGATAAATAGTGAGCAGAAAAGTGATGTAGCTCTTTAAATTCACCTGTTTTGGAAGGTGCCAGTTGCCCTGAGAACAACTACTACTTGTTCTATAGTATACGTAAGGACTATATAGAACTCTTAAGAGTATAAAGAACTATGTTGAGCTCTTTCTGTGTGTCAGACGGTGCAAAGCAATCCGTAGACGTGATCTTACTGAACCTTTATGCAACCACATCAGTTGTTTACAGATGAGGCTCAGAGAAGTTGGGTGACTTGTCCAAGGTCACACACCTAGAAAGAAATAGAGCCGGGATTTGGGCCCAGGATGAGGCCTGGCAGAGGTTCAGTATTTCGCCTTAACCATCACCCCCCTCTAGAGGCCTTTTTGGGGTTAGCAACATTGCATTGAGGGGAACCACCAGCCACGAGCTCCCTCCTGCAGCCACGCTGAGTTGCAAAGTGAAGAGCAACAGGAAGAAACACAAATTCAGAAGAGCAGCATCCAAATAGGTGATTCCAAAACAGCTGCGAGAGGAAATTCCCATTTTCCAAATCACGTTGGAGCAGTGCTCTCCAAATTATTTTTTGCGCAAGTATTCCCTAAAATAATTTGGAATAACGATATACCCCTCCTACATTTTCTAAATTGATTTCTAAATTTTTATTGTAAGTTTAAAAAGCTAAAGAGCATGCGATTTCTAGCATATTGTAAATATTGATATTTCAAAATAGCAACCCCATCTCTTTTAAATGTATCCAATGGAAACTACATACAGACAATTTGATATACCCCATCATCTATTTTAAAAGTACATGAACAAGCTACTCTTTACCATTTAAAATTTTACCTTTTTTTCTTCCTGAATTTATATTTTACTCCCCTCAGAAAATTTTATTCTAGTAAAATATATTTTATCTTTGAAAGTCTTTTTATCGATCTCATATCATGTTTCTCTGCACCAAAACGGTGGTGTGTTTATTAATTAAAACTTGTTTATTTTATTCCCTGTGAGCCCAAGTCTCTAAAAATATCTGGAAAGTTATCATTTTGGTAATAGCAAACAATTGATAAAAACTATGTAAATATACAAATGGATTTAAAATGTGGATAAATCATTAAGTACATTTCAGATTTTATTGGAAATATATGCATCTTTAATGAGATAAATAGAAATTTTTTAAAAACTTGTTCATGCACTGTACAACAGATTTCCAGAATGACACTTGGCTGTCTCATATTTAGTGGTTTAAAGTGAAACTTTACTTTCAAACTTATTCCTCTGGTCCTTACATTTCCTGTTTCTTTTAATGGACTTTTCCATTAACCACCTTAGAGTTACCCAGACTATGTGTTCCTCTCTCACCATTATCCACCAACACCAAATCAGTTTTCAAATTCTATCCATTTCCAATCTATGTTGTCTTTTTTCTCTTCTGTTACCTTATCTCTGCCATTATCCCGAATTGCCTGGGAACCTATTAACTGTCCTCCCTCTTTTCTGTTTCTTCCCCAGCTAATCTATTTCTAATTTTACTACCAAGTCAACCCGCTCACTCAAAGAACGTTTGGGTCTTGTGACTGCCCTGCTTTAAAACCTTCTATCATCCCCAATTACCTAAAAAATTCCTTCCAAGTGCTTTAGCTGAGAACTGCTCACTCAAGGCCAACCACGTCGGGCATTAATCTTCTTTTCTGTACTTATTTTCTGCTGTTCATATATGAGCAAATATGTGCCCAGGTTTTTCAAACTCAAGTCTCATGCATCCAGGGCTGTCGGACACTCACTGTGCCATAAGATTGTGGCATCTTCCTTTAAACAATTTAAGACATTTTTAGGTGAAAACAAATGTATTATAGAATAAAATCCAAACTTTGTATGAATTATCAGGAGGAAAAAGGCCAGACTTTAAAGCAATTTAAACCCTAAAACTGTTCTCTGGCTACACTACCTCTTTACTATCACACACTTCACAGGAAGTTTTGAGAATCATTGCTGTATGTGAAAGTTCCTTGCTGCACCAATATCAACTATGGTAAATACTATTGTTTAACTGCCTTTCATTTCTTTTTCAGCACTCACTCTCCCTGCACACACGCCTATGCTGCTGTTCCCCCTAAAATACCTGTCCTCCTACAGACATATTATAAAATCCTATCTATTCTTCAGGACTCAGATTTAAAAGCTGACTCTTCCACAGAGGCTGTGGTAATCACACTTTGCCCGCCTTTCACCCTTTCTGAGAAGTAATCCTCTGGCTTCTTCCTCTCAGGGGACACACGTTACTTCACCCCATTAAGGAAATCTCAAGTATTAATGTACTTGAGGGCAAGATCTGTATCTAAATAAAGTGCCCTTCCTTGCTCCTCCAGTAGTGCCTAGCATAATAGGTGCTCGATGAAGAAATAGTTGGATGACAGAATGAGTGAGTAAAGCATCATTTTGTGTTCAGGTACCACTATCGAGTTACTATTGTTTTATCTAACAAACCCGTGACCTCCTTTGTTTTGAAAGCATATAAAGTACATGCTTACCTCTACTCGGAGCAGCAGCCCACTCTCAATCATTGAAAAGTGACTCTCCTAGTACGATTTGATATGTAGTTCTAAACCAGAAGAATCTCTCAAGTCTTCTCACAGGTCAATCATACAGCTAGAAAACTCACTTCGAGTGCCAGTATGCCACCCTTCAAAGGAAAACATAGAGCTTTCACTGGCATTTTTTAAAGGCGACTATATCTGATATAAATAAAATGCTAAAATATTTACTAAAGCTTGAGTCTTATGCATGTATAAAGGAGAACATTAGTGGAGGGTGTCTTTGCAGCACAGCTGCTAGGTCATTTCAAAAAATATGGGTCTGACAGATGGAGAGAAACTAGAATTAAACCTGCAGGTATTTCATGTTCTTTCTCAAGTCATGTTTATTTTAATTAAATTAGGGAAAAAGAGAGTCTCATTTCTTAAAAGGAGAAGTCTTAAAGGACTTTCATCTCCCTACCATTTCTTTCCCTGGAGAATTCTGAATGGGGGCAGGGTGAGGTGGGGGAGGAAAAAGCCTGTGGCATTTTATGATTGGAATGAATAACTTTCAAAGGGAATGATAGATTTCTTTTTCCCAAAATGTTTAACAGATTATGCTGTATAAGCTGTTTAGGCAAAGAGTCTTCAATTTGGAGGTAAAACGCAGAGAGAAACATAAAACCAAATTAGGTATCAAACTAATTAGAATCAATTAGTTCTTGCCAATAAATCCTGCATTTGTGTCTGATGCAGTATAACCGCATGTTATTTTGAAAAGGGAATTATCTAATTACCATGGTGGGATATGAACTTATAGACACTTTGACCCACTTGTGAAAAATCGATTTTATAGGTACCCATTTCCTCTGATGTCAGGAAACTTAATCTTACCAATTCAAAGTAAATTTAGTTTCTTCTAGCTTGAATTCCATTCTGTCTAGGTAAATATGCTATCAATTCAATATTTCTCATTCCCATTATTTACTTTCTTCCAGGGGAAGGAGATGAGAGAGGGTGACCTACATTTCTAATATCCTAGTGTTTTCTTCAACAATAGTTGTCATAAATAATCACTTTTGTAATAATAGTGTGTGTCAAGAACTCTCTAAGTACTTTAAAAATTGCCTGCCCATTTTAAAGATTAGGAAATTAAAGGACAGAGAGATTAAGCGGCATGCCAGATCTCACAGCTGATAAGAATTTAAATCTAGGCTTTAGGGAAAAGGCCTTCGGTTCCCTGTCATTGAGCATCCCTGTACCTGAGTCCTACTGAGACGAGCCATCTTTGCTCATTGGTACCCACGTCTGCTGCACCTGCACTGGAGCGTCAGATGCTCTTTCTGCTGGCTGGTGACAAGTTCTGTGCAGGGCACTCTGCATCCTCCCTCCTTTACCTAGGATCTCTCCTAGTCTACCTGTCCAAAACAGAAAAGCTTGTCGAGAAACGGTTGCTAAGATTTGTGCTTGAATAATAGTCTGAGATATTAAAATATATTTTTTCTTTTCCCCTAACTGTACATTATTATTGTTATTCATTAAAGCAAGTAATCTGCTCTCAAAGAAATTATAGGATTTCTGTATTTTGAGGGATGGTTGATATAGAAAGTGCAAGTCTCTCTGAATTTTCCCCTTAAATGCCTATACCATTAAGTAATTTATAAGTAATAGGAATAGAGGTGAGGATTTCAGAGAAAGCAAAGTATATGGGTTGCACAAGAAAGAGAATTTGAGGCTATCTTAAGGAGGTGATAAGATTTGAGAGAGGTGCTTCAAATTAGTGGGACCACAGCAGCCTTTCAGAGAGCTCCAGGTCGCAAACCTGGCAGAGAAGAAGCAGAAAAGTATCAGGATTGAAGACGCCATGTGGATAGGAGCAAGGAACAGCTCAGCAGTCACCTATGTAGACAAATAACTATGAGGAGTACCAGGGACCCTTCCTTCTATTGTTATCTCTGCAAAAGGCCCCAGATCCGTGGCCGCAGGGAGGAGAGAGAAACCCCAGTAAAGAAAGAAAGAATTCAAGCTTCCTATCATCGCACCAGAAGTCCTCAGATGTTGGCTTTTGTTTCACTTCCTGAAAAATAAAGAGACAGAACACCATGTGGACACTTGAGCCTGTAGATTGGGAGTCACTCCAGCTACCAATCATTACTATGTTTGATTTGAAAGTGAACATATGTGTATAACTGCCAAAATATATAGAAAGAGCACTTATAAAGGTGGATCATTTCCAGAAATAAAAACTCATTTTTTCAGTATTTACTAATCTTAGCCAACTAGGAAAAGATATCTGAAGAGGTTGATTGGCTTTTTCACATTATGCAGACATCACTTATTAGCTAGAATCATCATCTACCAAGTTCTGCATTAATGAGCTAAAGATATAATGGGAAAATTGGAAGTTCTGACTCAATAATTAATATTTGCACATTCTAGGAACACGTAGAAATTGTTTGGGATTTGACAGAAACGGTCTCTTTATGAATATATCTGTATTTTGTGAATTCTCTCCAATGTGAATGATAAGTAATTAAATCAAACTGGATGAGGCACCATTTGGCCTGAACACACAGATGCTAGAACTCCACTGTGCCTGGCAGAGACGCCTGGATCACTTCTGTAGGATGAGCGCTACGTTGTTCTTCAGACAGGTGTTTTCCGAAAATTGACATCAAGATTGTCAAAACAGAACCATAATAACAGGTTTAATTAGTGACACCAAAACACACAGAGAAAAACCAATGTGAGCTTACAAACGATAGAAATTTTGAAGCAAAACAGAAAATAACAAATTTAGTGAAATATTTTCAATATTGTCCTTCACACACAACAGAAATGACAAAACATTTCCAAGCTCCTCACAGAATGACGTTTTCAACATCTGGGATTCAAAGAAACATTTTCTAGAAAACAGAATAAGGTGTATAACATTACTGATGTGTGAATTCAGATACTCAAAGTATGGCATTTGGCCCGAAAGATCATAATGATGTCATTAGGTATGGATCATGGCTTAAGTTCAGTTAAAATCATCTCACATACTTTGGATATGAATAAACAGTTTTGGTGGGGAGAGGAGGATGTTCTTCAAGCTAGCAAAAAAGGAATACATGAATGTTTCAGGTTTTTTTATTATTATTAATGCAGAATTTGATTTAGGATATATGGCTAGGTATAGTCAGAAAAATCCAGCCTTGATATAAGGACCTAGCTGTCCTCCCAGGCTGGCTACCAGACCTGGAAGAGCCTGGGACATAAAAGTTGCTGATAAACACCTATGGAAGGGAAAGACAAGATACAGGGCTGAGCAGAGGGAGAAGCTATCTGTGATGTGGTCTCTATGAGAGCCTTAGCCAAATTGAGGAAGTTCTGAAAACAGAATTAATTTTGGAGCTGTCCCAAGTTAAGGTGAGTGGCCAGGCTTTTATAAGTCCTCACTGCCTGCTCCCACCCATACCCACTCCTGGTTAGGAACATGACTTTGAACATATCAGCTTTCTTCAGCTGAGGCAAGGGCTCCTTTGAAGGGTTGTCACAGCTGAGGGCCGCTGCCCTGACTGCCAAGCCCAGAAGCACAACTTTTATCAGTGGTCACGAATGACTTTCTTAGTTCCTTCTCTTTTTAAAATAAAAGAAACTTATTTTACATATTTTCAAGGACTCAACTTTCAATTACACTTTTATAATCCAGTGTTAGCAGAGGCCTTACTTATATAATTTAACCAACTGATCATCAGCCCTGCTTCAGCGAACTGGCCAATTGCAGCCTTTGAAGGTGCCTCTGTAGCATCATCAATATAAAGAAAGCATCATTCCCAATCACCAGAAGTTCCACTCTATTCACTAGAAGAGTTATGCAAATGTTTTATTGGTAGTCTTATTAAAAGATACGTCCGTATCATTGTCTATCAGAAGATTCACTAAAATAAAATTCAAACAATCCTCTCAAATAACTTACCTAGGCTCCAGGAGAATGATTCAATATTTGTAGACAGACAGACCAAGGATAAAAAGATCAAATATTGTTTCCAAATAAAATTTATTATAAATCAGAAGGCATAAGCATTCCTTACTTCCTATTTTATGTCCAAAGTCATTATGTTCCCTTTGTATAGAATTCCTATCCCATTTAGGGACAAACAAAAATATAGACAAAAAGAATAAGAAAATATAAATGTTAGAGGTTATATCTTTACATTCCAGCATTTTTACCATCAAAGGTTTGTTTCTTGTTACTTTCCTTTATGAACAATGAAACTCTAAATTATTATCCAAAGTCCAGGGCGATACAATTATAGCAAACAAGAAAAAAATTATTTAATTAGCCTTACAGCTCTCTCATGCTAGCAAATGTATGATTTATGTTAGACTTGATATCTTAAGGGGAAAAAAAGAGCAACTCTGGGTTTATCCTAGCTACTTTCAAGAGCCTTAGAATGAAAATCATTGGATCAGACACATCTAAGAAGGAAATATAGTTTATGGAACAATCACATCAGACTTACCTATTCCGTTTACTTTATTTCAGTAGCCCCATGAATCCTTCATAAATAACTTACCCTGTTTAGTTAACTGTTGTCAGAAAAACAATCTTTGAACATACATTAATCCAAGAATTTTCCCAGCCATTCCAGTTTTGAATTGAGTATTAGAGAAGACTAATTAAATTAATAGTAAATTTTTAAATTAAAAAAAATTCAAGTTTCATTTTACTCCTTGGTACCCAGGTTCTAAATATTGCAACAAGTTCCGTGTATGTATGAAGGTTTGGGGTGGAGAGTTCATGCACCAGGCTGTAGACGAAAAGAACAATGGAATAAGCAGAGATGACATGTTTTACTCGAACTGCTTCAATTAAGGTTAGACCCTATGCCCAGAGGTTTAGTGGCTTTGCTCACTGTTATAAAAATATCCTTCTTTTAACATCAGCATTTTGTTTTTTAGTAGAAGCATTCCTCTGAGATCTGATGCATCTCATCAACACCGTTCCATCTCCTATGTTAAATGTGATATTAGGAAAGGTTTGCAGTGTCTAGAAGCTGGAAGGGGCTGTGCCCAGTCTATTCCAGCAGCTTAACTATTGCATTGGCACATCTCCATCTTCTCTGCTAAATACATAATTAAATCTCACGGTCGACATGGTGTGATTCATTCCCAGAAAGTGTGAAAACAAACAACTGTGCATGCGCTGTCCCCAATTTCAAATTCAAAACAAAAATATCCTGGAATCTTCTATTTCCCTTAAGTTCCAAATGTAATTAGACCATTTTTAAAGACAAGTAGTCTTCCAGTTTCCATGTGTTAAATTCAATCTGTCAGTTACAAATGGGGGGAGGGGACAAATGACTGCAAAATGTTAACATCTTGGTTTCCTCTCTTTATAATCAAGTGCTCAAATTGACTTTTTTTCCCCCTAGAATTACCAAAATGTCATTGATCTCTCATGCAGAGCCTTTGTTTACTTACCAGTTTACAGCCAAGAGCAAATGTTCACAAGTAAGTAATCAGGCCCTCCAAGTGCTGTTGACTAATACAAACTTACAAACTGCAGCAATGTGACTAAGGGCAGCCGTGACGCTGGTTTTGGCTGGATTCCATAGCCCTAAGTCACAAGGAATTTAAACACGATGCCCAGCACCTCTCTGCAGACGTCACTACCAAGTTCTTCTGTAGGGCAACAATTCTTTTCACTCTTCCAAATAAACGTTACATATAATGAGCTAGATTCTAGCTTCTTCCTAGAAGAAATTCAGTATATGAGGGACTAGAGTAAAATTTTCAATCCACAAATAGATATTTCCAGTATATTTATTTGTATTTGTGAAATTCAAAATAAATCAGAAAATATTACTGGAAGGGAGGAGACTCATAAAGTTATCTTTTTTCTTTTCAATAAATAGCAATTTGGGGGCACAAGTCTAAAATTAATAATCCAAATAACTGGAATGTAGATTTTAGCTAACACACAAATATAAATCTATAAAGGTTAAATATATTTCATGCAAATGTGTGTCATATATAAATGTAGATATTCCACTATACTTATATACTTCCTTAGACCATACTATACTTGTATGTATATACTTCCTTATACTAAACTTATATACTTCCACAATTTAGCCATACTAGGTAACTTCTTTTCTCAGACATGACTTACGCATCCCTGCCTCTATAATTCTGCTAATTCTGTTCCCTCAGCTGAGAATTCTATTCCACAAACTCTCAAAACACCTCCCTGGTATTTCACAGCCCAATTCAGATACCACCAACAGCTAAATATTTGTTTCCTCTTAACCCCTTATAATATTTTGTGTTTCTCTAGCTGCATTGATGTAACTTTTTTTGTTATATTGGTATATGCACTGTTATATTTTTCTCCCTACCTATAAAATTGTGAAGATTTATGAAAAGAATTGTGTGTCACTCATTTTTTTAATCTTTTCAAAGTCAAGAGCAGAATTTTAAAGATAGTCCTTGCTCAAAAAATATGTTGATGGAAAAAAGAAATAAATGAGCTAATATCTCTAGCATGTTCGTTGTATAGAAATCTTTTTAAAATGCAGAGGAGCAAAAATAAGAACATTTTAATGCATCTATAATCCATGCATATATCTTCTATATGCCTTATATATTCAAATATTAATAAAATTGTATTGCATGTTGTATTAATAAAATACATACACATTTTGTATTTGATTTTTTCTCATTTATCTGGCTTCATGTCTCCTACCATGTCCTAATATTTAAGGAATATAAATAATTCTCCACCTCTGCTGTTAATTCTATTGCTTGAAATTGCAGACTTCACCACGGCCTCTCCCCTGGAGCCTGCTACTGGTCTGCCTGTTTGCACTCTCAGCCTTCTTTAATCCATTCTCATCTTAGCACACAGAGCTGATTCTACCATCTGTCCAGTCATGTCTCCCATTTACTCAAAATCTTCCAATGTCTTTCTGTTTTACTCAGAGTAAAAGCCAAAGTCCTAGAAACAGACTAGAAGATTCTATTTGCAATTCTACTCTAACCCTCCCACCTCATTAATTTTCTGCTGCAATTTCTTGGTTTTCTCCTCTCCCACTTGTTCTACTAGCTGAGTAGCTGGTCCACCTATCTTCATATCCAGCTAAATAAAAACTGTGTCCTTTGAACCACATTGCATTTTATTTGTGTTAAAGCCATTAAAGTATATTCACTCTCACCCCTTTCCTTTACAGAAATATCAACTTCTCAGTGAGGCCTTCAAATTGCAGTCCCTTTCGCAAATACCACTTGATCTTTTCCATAGACTTTTCACCATCTTACTACTCATTTAATTTAATGCCCCTCTCCCCCAACTGTGGACTCTAGCTTTCATAACAGTAGAGATTTCTATCTTCTTTGTTCATGTTGTATTGTCAGCTGCTAGAACTGTGGATATGACTCAAAATTAGTACTCAACAGATATTAGTTGAATAAAGGGACATTATGATGAATGGACTCTAGCTAAACCTTTGTCTGCATTCGACATTACTGAGAAGAAAGTGTTCTTGTCTCAACCTATTTGTAATCAAAATGGAAGTTCCCTTAACTAATAAATTGAGGATTGTCTTTCCATCTTCAAAAATCATCCATATTCTTTGGCACATTGAATACTCATAGTTAGCACACTACTCTCAAGTATATACATCCGCACATTTCTACTCCCGCTAATTGTGTTATATGTTTAAGAAGAATTGGTTGTGTTTGTTCCCAACTGTTTATGTCAGTTGCACTTGTCATATTATAATTGCACAACTTGATTAAATATTAGTAAACCAGTAAACTATAAATCTGAGAATAGAGTTGTATCACTATGAAAATGCCATTGAATGTTTTAGTAAGACCCAGTAAAGGCAAGTTACTGAAAAAAAGTGAAATTTGATCACAACAAAATATTTGAAAAATAAAAATATAGAAAGAGGTTGCATCCATTGCTTTAAAAAGTGTTTTTAAGTACTTAGACCCTGCCCCTCCAAAACCCTAGAAATTATGAATGATTCAATATGGGTGTGATTTATGCAAAAAACATCATAAGGAACTTCAATCATCAAAAATATATGCAAACAAAATGCCTTAGCCCGTGTCAGGATGTACATTTACATATTTAATGTTAAAATAAAATGTTAAAGCACATAAATATGTGTATGTACACACATGCACAAACACACACATATGCACACACATACACACACCCCTTTTAAAATTTAATCAGCTTTACTGTTTGACTCACCACTAGTAATAATAGCAATAATAGATTTATATAATCTTTCTACCTCTCAGTTTTTTATCAACAAGAAGAAGAAAATACTAGTTGTGTTGCCTATAACAAATATCTATTGAGAATAAAATAAAGTTCTATATCACAAAGTGCCCTGAAAAGCTATTACAGATATAAGCTAGTGTCATAATTAAATGGATTTAAGGAAAAGCTGAAAGTAATAAAAGACACCTTTACTTCTTCATTCCCTTTAGACATATTCTTTTCTGGAATTATCGAGGCATTTTTACATAATACTGTTCTAAACTTGAAAATTCAAATGCATCAGGCATTCCAAGCATAACTGGAACAAATTCAAATGAACATCAGATTTCCATTTAAATCCAATTTTACTCACTTTCTCCTTCCACTGTTTCAAGTCTCAGAACACTCTCTCTTCTTATCACTGAGCTCATTTCTCAAGAGTCAAGGAACTCACTTGGGTCAGCTTCCTACCTGGGGCACCAGCCATCTTCGAGGGGCTTCGTTGTGCCTGCATACCAGGGAGATGCCCACACTAGATCCTTGCCAATTTGCTGAAATGAGTCCTGAAGTGCTTCGTGAATGTAAATGACCTGAAACAGGAGGAAACTGCAGATCCGCAGCGGGGACCCAGGTTTCTAGGAGTCCAACCATTCCAATCCTTCCATCTATCGCCTGAAACCTACACAGAGGGCAACGGGATCCCACCTGGCGGTGTGGCCGCTTTGCTGTCCTTCCTGTCTGAAAACTGTTTCATCCGTAGTGCGACAATGAAGCCATAGAAGTATTGAGGCTCTCTAGTTTGAGAAAGTGGAAAGAGTTTCACAAAGGCTGCAACAGGAGAGGCAATAGGAATTGGTGGGCAGGACATGGGCTTTGGGTTTCACTCTTTACTACTCAGCATATTTTGATTTCGTACAAGTTATTTAAACTCTCTTAGCCTCAGTTTCCACAGTGCAAAAAAGTGCATAAAACGCCTACCTCAGAGTTGAGGATTTTTTTTAATAATTAAAAATAATATAATTAAAGAACCCATTTGCCAGGGCATGTAAAGTCGGTGGCTATATTATTATTATTGCTACATTTTAAAACTATATTGTTTAAAGTTAAGACAGAGCTCTGTGTTATTTGGACTTAATATGGAGAAGTTTCTCTTCTTCCTCTTTCAAATAAGGAGAAAGTATATTCAAGTAATTTGGAGAAATCTTTGTGCATTTTTTTTCACACTCTGTTCCATGCAGGGCTCACTTACACATGGGTATAACCCTTCCGGTCAATGTCAGATAGGCAAAATCCAGCTGTTAACAGAAATATTTTTAATAGTAGAAGAGCAACAAACATGAGTGACAGACACACAAATTTCATTATTTTTTTTTTACCTTAATTAGGTCCTCGGTATTCCACAAGCCTCAGATGTTCAATATAGTTTCAAGAGGGATTAGCTTCCTAGTTCTTTCTTTGGACTAAAGACATTTAAATAAAGGTTTGAATAAAACAACCCTTCAAAAATATTTCATCATATTTCAAGATCACTGATTTATTTTGTGCATTGTAAATAACATACTTCTTAATAACCATAATGGAACATTTTCTAAATGTGTCTGTTTTTAAATTATCTCTAAGTAGAGGCCAATGAAATTATCTTTAAAAGACAGCAACAAACCATAGTAACAATATATAGTAAGTATATACAATACCATAATTGTATATACAGTCTTGATAGATATGTCTTCAAAGTTGCTTTAAATAGACTTCTGTTAAGAAAACAGACATTCACCTTCTATTTTTAAGTGACTGATTGAATAAAAAAAAAGAAAACTTATCACATTATCTCTTCCCCAAGAGACAAAAACTGTTACCAAAAATGTTTTCCAAGAAGAAGAGAAACTTTTCTTGGAGTAGAAGCCTAATTAAAAAAAAAAAAAATACAACTCAAGCAAATTATATGCCAAGTGAGAAAATAAATGGTGGATTCAAAGGATTTTTGTGTTTTGCATCTGATATCTAATAGACTTTTGTATTACAGCTAAGCTGAGGATAATCATTTCTCATCATCTTTATCAGAAACTCCAGAAGCCCAGCTACATGCAGACCTGGTAATTAAGCTGTTCAACTGGGAGGTGGTCAGCCCTTCAGGTGAATTCATCTATTGTCAAATACTCCAATCCTTTCCTCCCTCTAGGTTCCTGAATTTTCTCTAACATGTTCCTTTTTTGTATCTAGTATGTTGAGAATGTTAAGAGCAGCTCAGGTTTTTCAACTAGCTCTAAACTGTATTATACCCTTGGATAGACACAAGAGGATAGTCTATAAATATAAATGATATACAAGAAGAAACTAAAGAGTTTAGGGAAAGAAACTTGTAGAACTCCTGTTAAAACATGTTTGTGTTCTGCACAAGGAAGAATTCAAATGCCAGGTGATGTTAACTAGAAAGCTAATAAGAAGAGCATTTATCTTCTCAAAAAAAAATATATAGCTACCTTCCAGGTCTAACTATTAAAACTCCTTTCAATCATTTTGCATAATTCTTTATAGAAAATGTGAGTCTTTTATCAAATTAACAGCTACAAGCATTTCTTCAGGGTAAAGGTACAATCAGCCTCAAATCTTGAAAAGGAAAAGTCTAGACACTGATTGTTTGAACTGCTGTTTTCTGGGCAACACTGAGTAAAAGAGTGACTGGTTTAAGTGATTGCAGCCACAACCTTAAAGGCCATCACGTCATCGCTGAGCAGTAAGATACATCATACAATGGGCTTAGAGAAAATCATTGTATTCCTTCAGTTTATTCAGATCAAAAACAGAGAACTTGATCCAGCTAAATGTGTGATTAGCTCCTAGCCTCAGCAGTCAACATTGCATGGCGAATTTTTAAGGTTCGTTTGTAGGTAAACACAAATGAAAGTATGACGAATGCTACTCAATTTTGTTTTATTACATAAAGCTCTTTAGTTTAAGGACATGATGTGTGCAAAATTTCTTCATTTGAATGTGATCTGAGTGATGCTTAGAATATTATCCATTCTTTCAAGATCACACTAAAATGCCATTCCTTCCAAAAAGCTTCTGTTAAGAGAAACCGTCTCTAACCCCATACAATATTTTAGATATCCTTTCCTGTCTTTTTAGTGCTATTACTTATTGATCGCTTGCTAAGTAGGTGATTGCATAGGACTTGCTGCCCATTAAAACTTAAAAAAAAATCAAACATACATGATGATAGTGCATTAATGAAATTATAAGGGAAATATATACTTCAGTTTACACATTTTTTTTGAGACAAGGGTCTTGCTATTTTGTCCAGGCTGGCCTCAAACTCCTGGGCTCAAGCAATCCTCCTGCCTTAGTCTACCAAGTAGCTGAATCCTATAGGTATGCACCACTGCAACCTGGCCTGCATACACGTTTTTAGACATGCAGAGAGAAAACATTATACAGCATATGCAACAGCAAACATTAGGTGCTTTCACTTATCTCAAAATAGAGATGTGTAGTTGTTTGTTAAGGGTCCAAAGGAAAAGTTGGTAACTTTGAAGTGAAAGCATTCAATTTCTTGACAAATTTCTCTGAGTGTTCAAAGATTCACAAGAGTCTTGTGAGTGGGATGGGGAACCTGCGGCCTTGGGGCCACATGTGGCCTTCTAGATCCTTGAGTGTGGCCTTTTGACTGAATCCAAATTTTACAGAACAAATCCTTTTAATAATGGACACCTTGAGGCTGCAGGTGTCCCACCCACTGTTGGATCCTCAATATCTAGTACAGAGACAAGTGATAGGTGTTCAATGGATATTTATTAAAATATTAAAATAATGCATTATCTCATTTAAACTTCAAAACCACATAAAAAGAAAAAATTATTTTCATTACCATTTACAGATTAAGCAACAGAAATAAAGAAGTTAATTTGTTCAAGAAAATATAGTTAGGAATTGAGGAGATTAAACATGAATCTTCCTGGCTTCAAACCTTCTTAATAACTACTCCATTATGCTTCCTATTAGAAAACTTAGCATTTCTTCTTTTCTTGTTTGTATTAGAATTATGTGAGAGCAGTAGTCCTATCTTTATAACCCTAATCTATGACACTTACATGTTATAACATCAGTAAATATTTGCTAAATTAAAATTGGAATTAATGAATCAATCTATGCTAATGCATTCAATAAAAATGTGTTAGCATCAAAAAGCAAATAATATTAGGCCGGGCGCGGTGGCTCATGCCTGTAATCCTAGCACTCTGGGAGGCCGAGGCGGGCGGATTGTTTGAACTCAGGAATTCGAGACCAGCCTGAGCAAGAGCGAGACCCCGTCTCTACCAAAAATAGAAAGAAATTAATTGGACAGCTAAAAATATATAGAAAAAATTAGCCGGGCATGGTGGCGCATGCCTGTAGTCCCAGCTACTCGGGAGGCTGAGGCGGGAGGATCGCTTGAACCCAGGAGTGTGAGGTTGCTGTGAGCTAGGCTGACGCCACGGCACTCACTCTAGCCAGGGCAACAGAGTGAGACTCTGTCTCAAAAAAAACAAAAAAACAAAAAAAACACATGAGTAGAAGCACAACTCTGAGACTGGGCGGTAGGAAGCAAACTAACTCTGACACCGGCCTGGCGTGGGAGGGGCGAGGGATCTCTCCGAGTGTCGGCCCCGCCCCCGTCCGCCTCGGCGTATCGGCCCCGCCCCACGCATGCGTCCCTTTTTAAAAAAAGCGCGGGCATGCTTTGCGCAGGCGCAGTACTGCTCGAGCCTTAGCCGCACAGGTGCGGTGACGGTAGAATGGCGGAGTTGGTACCTTTTGCTGTTCCCACCGAGAGTGACAAAACCTTGCTAGTGTGGGAGCTGAGCTCTGGACCTACGGCCGAGGCCTTGCATGTGAGCCGGTGCCAGGGTGGAGGGTGGGATGGAGAAAGCCGCCCACCCGTGACTGGGAGCCCGGGAGTCCTGCCTTAGCACCTCACCTGCCTCGTAGCCTCCACTGACGGGCTCTTAGTTCGGTAGGGGGCCCCAGCAGTCACCTAGCCCCAACGGGTTTTACAGAGACCCAGAGGCACCTCTCGACAGCCAGCACAGTTTGCCTGCTAATGCTTCATAAAGCTTAGAATTTAAGAGGAAAACTTGTTCATGAAATGAGAAGTGTTTCGAGTTGCACCCACTGTGGGGAAGGGTTTGGGGAATAGGAGGGGACGTAAAGTTTTGTTTTCTGGCCACGATATTTCATGCACGCACTTGATGTGGGACCACCCCACAGAATTCTCTGTTCACAGAATTCTCCCGGTTTGGCCTTCTGTATTCAGTTCGGGTCTTCCCAAACGCTGCAGTGGCTCGTCCTGGTTTCTATGCCATCATCAAGTTTTATTCAGCAAGGGATGCCCATAGAGCCCAAAAGGCATGCGACCGGAAGCAGCTTTTTCAGACATCTCCAGTGAAGGTGGGTCCAGATATGGAATTCTTAGTCCACTGGAAATGAAGCGCTGAATTCAATAATAATATGCTAGTGTTTGGCATTCTCGTTTACAGAATACTCTCAGATGCATTGCCACGCTGATCTTCCAGTTCCTTACTTTCAGACGAAGAAACTCAAACTCAGGATGGTTAAGTGCCTTGTTTAAGGTTCATGACAAGAACTGTGAAAGCTAGAGCTCAAACCCAAACTTATTGATGCTAGATCCCATGTCATTTTGTGCTGCCCTTTAAGAAGTCTTCACCAGAAGTTTTCTGCTCATATTTACTTTTACGTAGACTTAAAATGTGTGAGCATGACAAACTCTTTTTGCCAGTTATAACATAAAGGAAGCTTTATCATCATCATCCTCATCATAACTCTCAAGCTGCCTATTCAGAACGCCCTTTAGTTCCCAGAACATGGGAACATTTTTTTAATGCACTGTAAAAACCCAATTGCATACTAACATGCCAACCAATTTTACTTTCCCAGAGACACAGAATGATGTCTTGTGCCTCAATTCTACCAACTTTCATTTTTTCAATAACCATTTCAATTCCTTTTTGGCTACTTGATCTGGCTACTTTCTACTGACTTTACTGCCTTTTCTTGTCCGTATTCCTTTCTTCATTGATTTAATCTTGATTGAATCTGAGAACTCTACTTAGTGACTTCAGGTATATTACTCCATTTCTGTAGCCTGTCCAACACCTCTTCAATCCTGGCTCCACTTCCTGTGATTGAAATGGTTACCTGTCAGACATTTTTCAAGTTTTGGACTATGATCTGCTTAACCAGTGATCATCTCACATAACCACTCAGATATTACAGATAGTACTGGAAATATTATGAAATAGTTATAGTTATTGGTATCATTTTGTGAGTGATGAGTTTTTAGTGCTCTTTGGACATTGAGACCATTCCATAAGCTTTAAGTTTTGAGAATTTTACAGCATAAAGCCCGTCACCAATAGAGTGATGAAGGAAATTATCTACAAATCAATATATAGTTGAGAGGAGAGGGCATTCATATTATTATAGATGTATTTATGTATTAAGTACATTTATTTACTTAACTCAGAGTTTGGGTTACTATCCCCCAAAATTGTCATCTACTTCAATTACGTATTCTTTTATACTTTGGCAAGTACACATAGTTCTTGTCTTTTCTGCCTTTTATAAATACAGAGAATAGCATTTTAAAATAAAATTGAGGACAGGCCCAAGGCACCTGAAAGACTGTTTTCCAGTGGTATGAAAGAAAAGGGTTGCCAACAAGAACTGGGGCGAGGTTATCCAGGTGACAACTGTCTATATTATCTAGGGTCTCAGAGCCCTTCTGAGGCTTCCTGGTTGTCCTGAAAAGCTCCACTCTGACTCACAACACGGGCAAGTCTCCTCTTCAGCATTCAGCATTCAAAAGTTAGCCTTCGTTTCTCCTTTCCAACAGGCATTATCTCCATCTCTTCGGTTGGAGAAAGTAATTTCATTTTTTATTTACTCATTCCTTCATTCATTCACTCAATCAACAAGATAATCAATCCTCTATTATATGCCAAGAACTCTGCTTGGTTCTGGGAATGAGAAAAGAATAAGACATGGTTCCCTCGGGCACTTAAGGAGCTTATAAACTAGTGATAGAGCAAGATGCATAAATAAGTCAATAAAGAATTAATAAGGCTTTGATTTTATCTGTATTATTTGAATTTTATGACTATATTCATGTACTACATGTTTTAAAAAATGAAATAGACATATAAGAAAGAATTAGTGATATAAGAAATCCACAGTAATGTGTAAAATGTTTAAAGAAGCTTCTTAATGCAGATGAACCTCTAATTGTTTTCATTGCTTGTGAAGTTTATAGAGGTATGTATATTACCTCTTCTGACAGGGGTGAGTAACTTGGGAACAAGGGTGGGTGGTGGAATCATCTTACCTGCTCTTCAGGCCATATTCTCAAGCAGGAACTACTGGATAGGAAGACTGAAACAATTTCTTTTCTTTGCTCAATTACTACTCTATAATTTACCTTTGCAGGGCTTCCTTAGTTGCTTTCATCATCGCTGTTCACCACCAGAGGTCAGGGAAATTTCCCAATTAATCAGGGGCCCTGAAAATGTTTCAGAAAATTACTGTGGCTTAGACATAATGAATAACACTTATTTGGGGCTTAGTATGAATTCAGTGTTTATAATGTTCTATCCCATTTAATCTTCACACCCATTTCATGAAATCTGTATTGGTAAATCTCATGTGTATCCAAAATAGAATCTTTTTCCAGCACTTTGGGAGGCTGAGGTGGGAGGACCGCATGAGGCCAGGAGTTTGAGACCAGCCTGCGCAACACAGCAGCACCTCATCTGTACAAAAAAATTATAAAATTAGCTGGGAATGGTGGCATGCGCCTGTAGACCCAGCTATACGGGAGACTGAGGTGGAAGGATTGCTTTAGCCTAGGAGTTGGAGGGTGCAGTGAGCTAGGATTGCACCACTGCCCTCCAGCCTGGGCAACAGAGCACAATCCTGTCTCTAAATAAATAAATAAAATAAAATCTCTGGCAGGTTGTGATATTTATGGGTTTATCTCTTGTGACTTTAGGTTCGTCTTGGCACCAGACATAGGGCAGTTCAACATCAGGCTCTTGCCCTAAACAGCTTCCAATGTCAAGAACTGGCAAATTACTACTTTGGTTTCAATGGATGGTCAAAAAGGATTGTCGAGGTAAACTTGATAGATTTTCTTTCACTAACGACACTTTCCCTTTAAATTTGAAATCCTAGACTTTAGACAGAAGGACTGAACTGGGATGTGGGGAGCAGGTATGAGAGGCCTCCTACTGTTGAAGGTAAGTGGATATATCTGAACTGCCCTGCCACCTAGAATTAATAATAACCTCAATCGCTTGGATGGTGGTCTCCATAATTCTCTCCAGTGTTTGTGTGGCGTATAAGAAAAATGGTCGTCTGCATCTAGTAATTCATTTGCAAATCTTGCTTGATTTCGAAGCTATAGGACACATCCACTACTAGCTGGGATCACCAGAGTTTAGTTTTTATTTCTAATAACAAAACATTTTGAAGTCTACATTAAGATCCTAAGAAGAACCTTTAATTCCAAATCCTAACAGCTTCAGGAGCTTTCCGACCTTGAAGAAAGGGAAAATGAAGATACTGTGGCACCATTGCAGAAGCAAAGCCTGAAGTTCTTCTGTGCTTTAGAGGTGCTGTTGCCATCCTATGAGTGCAGGAGTACTGGCGTTGGCGTGGCCGAGGAACCTGTGCATCACCTGGAGGAAGGTCTGTTTTCAGTGGGGGGAACAATCTCTCTTTGTTCTTACTTTCTAAAACTCATCTTTTCAGATACATATCAGGAGCTTCAGATACATATCAGCTTGCTAAGCTACTAAAGTCCTGGGCAGAGTTTTTCTCCCTTATAATATAGGTTTTTACCTTAGGCAATACCTGACAGAAACTTTACATTAAAAATTTTAGAGCTGACCTCTTGCCCAGAAGCTTAGGAAGAGGACGGAAATAACGTTATTCCAGTTTTTGGTTAAGACCTTGCTTTGTGTTAAAATATTCCTTCAAATTCAGATCTCTCGTAGCCTTCAGTTGTCCCAGCAAAATCATCCTCCAAAAAAATCCTGTGTAAACATTCAGTCCTTTTTCTACTCATGGAAGGGCTTGAGCAGAAAAAGAATCAAATATATATATGTAGAAAGGGTATTCAATTGATACTAATTTTTTCTAGAATCCATGGCCCACAGGCTTAGGGTTCTAAGTCAGAGGTAGGTGAGTGGAGTGGAGTGAAGTAGGCTCCTGTGGGTGATGCCCACCACCAAACCTTTTTCAGTGTGTGATTCCAGCCCTTGATGCATAGGAGGTAGGGTCTATAGGAGTGTAGCCTCAACTGGTCAACTTGAAATCTGTGTGTGATGTAGACTTGTGCCAAGTTTCTGGCTTGTATCTCCCTTGCAGTCCTCGAGGAACTTCCAGACTAGATAGAGGCGGTGAAAATGAGCCCTGCCAGGAGGTACCCACAGCAGTGCCATTCACCCATACTGTTGTGTTCTGTTTGCCCTTGATCACTAAGATAATGATCTAAGAATCATGGATATATTTACATTTTTTAAACATTTAACAATTATCATTGAGATAAGCGTTTTAAATCCATTTGTTTTGGTTGGATTTAGGACCATTATCGTTCCTTATGAAAAGGAAGACAGCTCAGAAGCTTGCTATTCAGAAGGCTTTGGCAGATGCATTCCAGAAACTATTGATTGTGGTTTTAGGTAAGACTTTCTGCTTTTATTTTTTACTTTTATAATTTTTTTTTTTTTTTTTTTGGTGAGATAGTCTTGCCCTGTCACCCAGGCTAGAGTGCAGTGGTGTCTTCATAGCTCACTGCAACCTCAAACAGCTGGGCTCAAGCGATTCTCCTGCCTCAGCCTCCCGAGAAGCTGGGACTATAGGCGTGCACCACCATGCCCAGCTAATTTTTCTACTTTTGTAGAGATGGGCTCTTGCTCTTGTTCAAGGCTGGTTTCTTAAACTCCTGGCCTCAAGCAATCCTCCCTCGTTGACCTTCCAGAGTGCTAGGATTACAGGCATGAGCCACTGCGCCCAGCTATTTCTATAATTGTAAATAATTTTTAAAAATAGAGACACAGTCTGACTATGTTGCCAGGCTAGTCTCAATCTCCTGGGTTTAAGCAACCTTCCTGCCTCCACCTCCCAAAGTGCCAGGATTATAGGTGTGAGTACTTGTGCCGGCCAGTGAGACTTTCTTGATTGTCCTTGAAGGACTTCAGTTTCAATGAGCAAGTAAACTCATTTCGAAAAGTTAACTGGATGAAAATAAGGATATCTAAAACATTCCACATTATGCTTTTATTCACTAAATTCTTTTACAGCAACAGTCTCAGATTTGTTCTTGTGACATTTATGAGAAAAATGACAGCAAATATTATTGTCCCCAGTTTGTAGGTGTGAAATGACTTGCCTCACTTCACACAGAAAGTGTTTGATCCAAGTCTTCTTTCTCAATTGCTCGCCTATCATACAGAATACTGATTAGAAGCTTTGGACACATGGGTTTGAGTCCTAACTCTCTCTTTTAGATTTTTTTTTTTTTTT
>CAUYSK010057656.1:0-11251 GCA_963575035.1 Avahi laniger
GATAAATTTACCTTAGAACTTAGAAGTTAGTCTTTGAAAGATTTTGTGACCATTTGTTCACGCAGATAGAATTAGTTAAGGGATCTGTAGAAGCCTTTTGAAAAACTTTTAACCTAAGAGGAACTACCTGTTGTTATGTGAATCTGTTACCCTTGGCAACCGATCACTGTACCTATAAATGCCCATGTAAAACTTCACTCTTGGCCTTTTGTGATTGACGGAGAGATCCAAGGCCCCCTGAGTACCCGCTTTGCCTATAATCTTTATAACTCTATAAAATTATACCTTTGTCTCTGTGTATTCTTTTATTCCCATTATTTTCCATTTTCTATTATTTTCTTATCTTTTGCAACAACCCCTGCCAAAGGGACCCAATTTTTTGCTGGGAGTGTGGCCATCTCCCTGCAATATATCAACATGGATAGATCTCAAAATGTAACATTAGGTAAAAAAAGGCAAGTTGCACCTAACTTTTATAATGTGTACAAAATAATAGCATTTATTTAAAATTTATATTTCATTTATGGATACAAATGCATAGTAAAATAAAAACGGGAAGGATGCACAATCTCTTTAGGAGAGTGGTTAGTGTGCAAGGAGGGAATATTAATGGAATGGGACTAGAAGGAGAATAATGAAGACCCAAATTTTATCCATAACATTTTGTATGTGTTATTAAAATGTGTAAGACAAACATGACCAAATGTTGACATTTGTTAACTCTGAGTCATGGGCTATAGGTGTTTCTTACATTATTCTCTGTAGTTTTCTACATTAAAACATTCTTGGGCCAGGGTGGTGCCTCATGCCTGTAATCCTAGCATTCTGGGATGCCAAGGTGGGAGGACTGCTTGAGCCCAGGAGTTTGAGGTCGTACTCTAGCCAGAGCGACAGAGGGAGATCCTGTTTCAAGAAAACAAAAACAAAACAAAAAACATTGTTAAAAACCAGAAAGTATTGAGCAAGACTTAAAGGAGGTAGATCAAGTGTTATTTTTCTTTTCTACATATAATCAACTTTTAACTCTAGATATTTAATTTATTTTTGGGTCATAAAATAATTCTAAATTTTTTCTGGGGTCAGAAATAGCCGGAAGATAATTATTTACTCTGTGTTCAAAAACCCCAGCTGCTGTGCTTAATAAAATCAGCTGCTTGCTAATCCTAATAAGGTGTAACTTTTGCAACTAATTAGTTCCAGAAGACAGATTTAGATTTACATTCTGATTCAACACATTATCATGTTGAAAAAGAGACCACATCTTGTTAAAATTTTAAAAAATGTCAGTATCTTACATACGGTAAGTATTCAATCAATGTCTTTGGAATTAGTGAACCAATTTATCCTTTACTCAGCATTTTAAAAAAATGTGAATAAGAAAAAACTTTAAGGCACAGCTATTAGCTGTAGCAGTTCTATAACGTGGCTTACAATGTTTATTATTTTTAAAACATTATATTAATCTTAAAGTATAATATATTCATATGATTCAAAATTTAAAGGTTTAAACTGACACACTAGGAAAAATAAACCTCCATTCCACACTTGATTCCCAGCCACTCAATTCTCTCCTGAGAGGCAGCCAAAGTGACCAGTTTTTGAGTATATGTTTAGAAAAGAGGCATTACATGTATATATATGCATATATACACACACAAATACATGGATACATATATACAAAAACAAATA
The DNA here is from genome assembly GCA_963575035.1 of Avahi laniger. Lineage (NCBI taxonomy): Eukaryota > Metazoa > Chordata > Mammalia > Primates > Indriidae > Avahi > Avahi laniger. The sequence continues at coordinate 1,690 of CAUYSK010057656.1, forward strand.
TACACATTTATATATAAATGAATATACAAATTTGTTCATATAAATAGTAACACATATCACACACATGGCTCTAAATACCATCTCCGGATGACATTGATTAGATAATCATTTGGATGTCTAGGAAGTATTTCGAATTCCTGATTGTGCCTCCAAACAAGCTCCACCTGCAGCTTTCCCATTCGGTCAATAGCAACCCCGGCTTTTGGGTTGCTCAGTCATCCTCGACTCCTCTCTTTCTTGCACGCTCCACGTCCAGTCCGTCAGGAAAGCCTGTTGATGACTTTGAAACATTCCCAGAACCATTCCTTGGCCACTGCTCACCACCTCCCCTCTGTCACCGAGACCACTGCTTCCCAGTGTCCTCTCTACTTCCACCTTGTCTCCCACAGTCTATTCATCACACAGCACTAGAGGGATCCTTTTAAACTGTAAGTCATAAATGCCACTCCCCACCTCGCTATTCTGCAACAGTTCCCTTTCACTGGGAATACACCTCGGAGTCTTCACAAGGCCCTGCACTGATTGGCCTCCCATTACCTTCCTTGATGTTTTTTATTCTTTCTGGCTCCCTCTGCTGGCCTGGAAGCTGCTCCCTACACTCACACCGTTGCCCTAATTAGGGCCTTTCCTAGCTCCCTCTGCCTGGAACTCTCTTCTCTCAGATTGTCTTTTGGCTAACCCCCTCGCCTCTTTCAAATCTGCTCAAATCTCACCTTCTGAGGCCCAACCTGACCACACTATATAACAGCGCACATGATGGCTTCCTGGCCCCCACCCCATGGCTCTCCCATAGCCTGCTCTACTTTTTCTTTTACCCATAGAACTTACCAGTTTCTAATATACTATATAATGGTTGTTTGTTGTTTATTGGCTGTCTCCCTTAGCAAAATGTAAGCTCCACTACAGTTGAGATGTTTGTCTATTTTACCTATAAATATACCCCAAGTGTCTAGTGTGATGCCCGACACAGCAGATGCTCAAAGTCATTGTTGAATATGTGAATGAATAAATTATACTCTGCATATTGTTTTGCCTCTTGACTTTTCACTTAACGATATATTTATTCAACAGATATATCTTGAAAATCTTGGAAATTTCTTATTAGCACATTGTCTTAGTCCATTTAGTGCAGCAGTAACAGAATGCCTGAGCTGGATAATTTTATAAAGAAAAGAGATTTATTTGGCTCACGGTTCTGATGGCTGGAAAGTTCAAGATTGGACAGCTGCATTGGGTGAGGGCCTCATGCTGCTTAAACTTATGACAGAAAGTGTAAGAAGAGTAGGCATGTTCAAAGAGATCAAATGGTACTAAAGGAAGCAAGAGAGAAAAAATGAGGAACAGACTCTTTTGAACAATCCACTGTCACGGGAAAAAAACCCATTCTTGGGAGAAGGAAAACTCACTTAGCCCCAAGGGAGGGCACTAATATATTCCTGAGGGATCCTACCCCACGACCCAAACACCTCATACTGAGCCCCACCTCCCAATACTACCATATTAGTGATCAAATTTCAGTATGAGTTTTGACAGGGACAGACCACATCTAAACAATTGCACACATACATTTTTTTTCTCATTTTCTTTTGTAATAGAAGCTTATTATTTCATTAGAAAGCTATGTCACAGCTTACATAACCAGTTCTATTTAGATTGTTTCTGGTCTTTCGTTTTTTACAAATAACACCATAATGACAATCTGGTACATATGTTACTTTGCACATGTAAGAATATCTGTAGGATAAATTCCTAGAAGTGGAATTGCTGGTTCAAAAGATGTATACTTTTTAATTTTAATAAATATTGCCAAATTGAATTCCATAGAACTTGTACTAATTTATGTTCCTTCCAGCAATGTATGAGAGTATTTGCTTTTCATACTTTCATTAACACAGTCTTATAATTTTGTTACTTTTGCCAGTTTGATAGATAAAAAATGACTTCTCAGTGTAGTTTTTTCTCTAGTTTGCAGTTTGTCTTTTGACCTTGCCCATGGATTTTTTCCTTTCATTCATTTTTTAATTTCATTCTTCTCATTCATTTTTTAATTTTTTAATTTCATTCTTTTCATTTTTTAATTTCATTCTTTTCATTCATTTTTTAATTTCAAAATATTAAGGGGGTACAAATGTTTTTGTTACATGGATACTCCGTATAATGTTTTAGTCAGGGCTTTTGGTGTGTCTATCACCAGAATAGTGTTCATTGTACCCAACAGATAAGTTTTTGTCACTCACCTCCACACACACACCCTTGATTTCCAATGACCTTTACATATTTTTATGCCCACATGTTCCCATTAATTAGCTCCCAATTATTAGAGAGCATATGTGGTGTTTGTTTTTCCATTCCTGAGATTCTTCATTTAGAATAATAGTCTCCAGTTCCATCCAGGTTGCTGCAAAAGACATTATTTCATCCCTTTTTATGGCTGAGTAGTACTCCATGGAATATATATACCATATTTTCTTAATCCACTCATGAATTGATGGGCATTTAGGTTGATTTCACATCTTTGCAATTGTGAATTGTATTACAATAAATATTTGAGTGCAGGTGTCTTTTTGATAAAATGACTTATTTTCCTTTGGGTAGATACCCATTAGTGGGATTGCTAGGTCAAATGGTACATCTACATTTATTTGTTTGAGGAATATCCATACTGTTTTCCATAGAGGTTGTACTAATTTACAGTCCCACCAACAGTGCATAAGTGTTCCTTTCACTCTGTGTCCACATCAGCATCTACTGTTTTTTGACTTTTTAAAAATGGCAATTCTTACAGAAGTAAAGAGGTATCTTATTGTGGTTTTAATTTGCATTTCTCTGATGATTAGTGATGTTGAGCACTTTTTCATATGTTTATTGGCCATTTGTCTATCCATTTTTCTGTTTTTTTATTGAGTTTTTTTTACAGCAACATTCCACTGAAATTTATGATTTTTGATCTAACAGAATTAAAATTTTTTTATGAAATTGAATTTATCAATTTTTTATTAATATTTTTTCTCCCTGAGTTTTGTGTTAAAAATAGGTCTTACTCAATTTGATATATTTAAAAATTCTGACATGGCTTCTTTTCATACTTTTTTTTTAAAATTTAAAGTGAACAAATGTTCATTCGAGGAATTTTACATGTGATTCCTTCCACTATCCATCAAGGTAACCTTAATACCTCAAAGGATTTAATCCCTCAAAGATAAATCTTCAAGGTAGCCCTTTTTAATAGAACATATCCTCAATCTACAGTTGTCCTATCACCCCACAAATTATTTGCCACAATTCTTTTATTTTGGCTTCTTAACAAATTTCCCACCAAACTTAACAAATTTCCCACCAAAAATCTTTGAGATCTAATTTCTTCAAGCAAGTTACTTTAGGGTCATAGTTAGAGTAGGTGTGTCTGGCCGGTTCTCAATTTGACACCCTCTCAGAGAAATGAATGAGTTCAAATTACATTAGTTCCTAAAGCCATCACACTCAAGAATAGTTCAGATCAGTGGGGTATGCCAATGCCTAAAGTAAAAACAAATTATTAGGCCTTTTATACTTTTAGCGACTGTCTTATAGTTCCTTCACACAGATCTAACAAATAGTCCCGTGAGTAAAGCAAAACCACAGTTATTCAATGAAGTGTTTCCAACGGCGTGCGGCTACGCTTCTTCTCATACTTTCGTAGTTTCATTTTACTTGTGAACTTTAATCTGCCTAGAATATATTTTGATGTATTGTGAGAGAGGACTCAATAATTTCTACCTTCACTAACTTTTCAGTTCTCCCAAACCTTTATTAAGTCATGTTTTTTCTACCACTTTGAAATGTCATTTTATTAGTTTTTTTTTCTGTTGTTTATAACAGGATAACTGAAATTGGGTAATTTACAAAGAAAAGGAATTCATTTTTACAATTCTGGAGGCTGAGAAGTCCAAGATTCAGGAGCCAAATCTGGTAAGAGTCTTCTTTTTTTTTTTTTTTTTTTCGAGACAGAGTCTCACTTTATTGCCCTGGCTAGAGTGAGTGCCGTGGCATCAGCCTAGCTCACAGCAACCTCAGACTCCTGGGCTCAAGCGATCCTCCTGCCTCAGCCTCCCGAGTAGCTGGGACTACAGGCATGCGCCACCATGCCTGGCTAATTTTTCTATATATTTTTAGTTGTCCAATTAATTTCTTTCTATTTTTGGTAGAGACGGGGTCTTGCTCTTGCTCAGGCTGGTTTCGAACTCCTGAGCTCAAACAATCCGCCCTCCTCGGCCTCCCAGAGAGCTAGGATTACGGGCGTGAGCCACCGCGCCTGGCCTAAATCTGGTAAGAGTCTTCTTGCTGCTGGGGTCTCTCCAAATAGTCCTAAGGGGGTGCAAGGTATCATGTAGTGAGGGGGCCGAGTGTGCTAACGTGCTGGCTGAGGTCTCTTGCTCTTCTTATAAAGCCACCAGTCCCATTTCCATAACCTGTTAATCCATTAATCCATAAATGGATTAATCCAGCCATGAGGGCATAGCCCTCATGATCCAATCACCTTGTAAAGGCCCCATGTTTCAATACTACTATGTTGGGGATTAAGTTTTCAACACATGAAATTTGGGGGACACATTCAAACCACAGCAGCCATCTTTGTTATATACTAATTTAATAAATGCATAAGTGCATTTGTGTCTGTTTCTAGAAACTCTATTCCGTGTCATTGATTCTTGTGTCTATTTGTGTTCCCAGGACTACTGTTTGAGTTTCTATTGGTCTACAGTGAAAAGGCTAGTGCTCAAGCATTGCATTTATTATCAGAATTTCTCTAGATATTCTTGCTGCTTATTTTTTCACCTGATGTTTAAAATCAGCTTGTCTATTACTTCTCAGACAATACCAGTACCCAAACCAAGGTCAAGAACAAGACCAACAACAGCAACAACCACCATCCTGTGGTGTTTTGTGGGCTCCTATTACATTCATATTCTTCACCTCCGATCTTAGCTATTGCCTTGAGCATATTTTAATCACTGAAAAACAGTCTTTTTTGTCTCTGAGTTAATACTTTCTGGACTTCTGGTTGTAGCTGCTAGCTTAGTTCCATCTCCGTCACTGGATTGGGGTGTTGTTTTGGGTTCTGTGTCTCAGCGATCTTGATATCCTTCAATTTATTTATTTTTCCTTATTATTTCATGCTGTAGCATAATTTAAAGTGGTTCGTTCAAAATCATAATTATAAGAGACTTCCCAGGGTACATCTTTCATTAACTTGTTTTAGACAGAAGTCTTATAATCTCGAAACAATTTTTTAGTCATTTCAATTCAAACTGTAGTTTGTGATGCTAACCTTTAAATTTGTGAGTATATTTTCCACTTGAGGTCTTTAAGATTTAAACAAATGACCGGTTTCTACGCAACCACACAGATGAAGGCATATTCCATCTTGCAGCTTTCCATTCCTTAGCAATGTGCTTAACATCTGTAGTCAATAAATATGCCCCACAGGGCAAAAGAGAAAAAAGGAACTGAGTAAAGAACTCTTGCAGTAAATGTCAGCAGGCATTTTATAAGATTATTTTCTTAAAGCTAAATTAAAAGTTCTACCCACCATTGACTAAATGTATTTTAAAGCTTATAAACTATAGATAAACTATAATTAACATGTATATATGAATACATAAAAGACTGAAGAAACCAAATATGATAAAATTGGCACATTTAAAAAATTAGAATGCCTGCAGGATTTGTATGAGAAATGCAGAACCATATGTCTTATAGTCTCATTTTTGTGGAGATGAAAAATAATAACTAACATTTAGAGTACAGATGTTCCTTGGCTTATGATGGGGTTACATCCCAATAAATCCGTCACGAGTTGAAAATGCATTTAATACACCTAACCTACCAAACATTATACCTTAGCCCGGCCTACCTTAAATGTGCTCAGAACAATTACATTGGCCTACAGCTGGGCAAAATCGTCTAATGCAAAGCATATTTATAATAAAGTATTGCATATATCATGTAACGTATTGAATACCATGCCGAAAGTGAACAACAGAATGGTTGTATGAGTACTCAAAGCATGGTTTCTACTGATTCCATATTGCTTGAAAATTTTTAAGTTGAACCATTGGAAGTCAGAAACCATCTGTATTTTCTTTGTCTCAGGTACAATGCTAAGCATTCTATTGAATCCTCACCATGACCCTGGAGCCCAGGTACAACTGTCTTCATTTTGTAGAGGAAGAAACGTGAGGAGTAATAAGCAATTTGTTCAAAGCCAGATGTTTACCAACTGATAGACCAAGATTGATGCCTAAGCAGCCTGATTCCAGACCACTATAGAGCTAATATACAGAAATGAAGAGATAGAATGGGAGCATTTGAAGGATTTTTTCCTAGATGGGGCAATTATGAACAATTTTAAAAATCAGTTTTATTAGCTATAATATACATAAAATAAAATTCACCATTATTAAATGCACAATTAGCTGCATCTGGAAAAAAATGTATATAGTAGTATAATTATCACCAAAATCAATATAGAACATTTTTGTCATCCCAGAAAATTTCCCCATACTCCTTCACAGCTCACCCTTCCCTCCATGCTCCCTGGCTCTGGGCAACCACTGGTCTCCTTTCAGGAGAGTTTCACATCTTCTAAAATTTCCTGTAAATTAAATCACATGGTAGTAGTCTTTTGAGGATGATTTTTTAATTTTACATAAAGGTTTTGAGATTCATTTTGTCGTTGCATGTATCAATAAGTTATTTCTTTATTGCTGAGGAATATTCCATTGTATGGATGTGCCACAATTTGTTTATCTATTCACCAATTATTTGAGCTATTTCCAATTTGGGGCAACTATAAATAAGGCTACTATGAGCATTTGAGTTCAAATCCTTGTGTGGACATATGTCTTAATTTCTTTTGAGTAAGTACTACGAATATGACTTCTGGGTCACATGGCAAGCAATACAAAATGGGTTCTTAGATATGGTGAAAATCATGATGATGGTATGCAAATGATTGTCTTTTGTTAACTGATCCAAGGAGCCTACGGAAACCATATTAATACAAAAGGACATCTTTATTTTCAGTTAATTATTTCAATAATCGCCTCTTTTATTTCTCTTGTTTTTTATTTGTAAGTAAAGGATACTAAATTACTTTTTATTAATTATCCAGAAATTAAGAAATAAAATGCAAAACAAAATATCATATTTCTAGGCAGAACTTGACCCACTTGGGCTTTCTCAAACTGGTGATAGAAATTGTAGAATTTACTTTTATATCTCTCCAGGCCTTTCCCAAAGAGTCTGGAATTGTCTTTGTACTCCAAAGAACTCAGAGACAGTATTTTCCCAAGGTATTGAACCTATTGACCTGATCCAATAGGAGAAACAACCATTCTCTTGGCCATCTGACAATCTTGAGGAGAACAAACCATGTGAGAACTAGGAAAATTTGTTCTTGACATTGTAAAATCCACTTTGCATGCTGAAACCAAATTTTGAATCAAGCCATTTCTTCACTAATATGGAGAGAATTTGGCACTAAGCAAGAATGTTGGTTAGGATAGAAGGTTCCTGATGATAAGTGTTAACACCCACCATCCAGCCTGGGCAACAAAGTGAGACCCTGTGTCTACAAAAAATTTAAAAAAAAAAATTAGCTGGGATTGGTGGTGCATACCTGTATTCCCAGCTACTCAGGAGCCTGAGGCAGGAGGATCATGTGAGCCCAGGAGTTTGAGGTTGCAGTGAGCTATGATTATGCCAGTGCACTCCAGCCTGAGAGACCCTGTCTCAAAACAAACAAACGAACAAACAAAACAAACAAAAACTCCCACCCACCAGTATAGCATTATATCAATTTTGAAATGGAGTTATAAGTCTATTATTGTTGCTTCTCCAGCCTTCAAACATATTATAACAAATGTATTCACTGTCTTTGTATATACTTAGCTGGGTTCTCTAATTGTAAGGGCTACTACCTATTTCATGTACCAAGAACTCAAGCATCTAACACAGCATCTAACATATAGTAGATTGCTTCCTGGTGCATGTTGAATAAACAAAATCAATAATTAATATCCCATACATCTAATTAACAGCTGTAACACAGAATTAAAAGCTACAGTTTAATCTAATCAAGAGCTATAACCACAGAATTATCTACAGCTAATTCTATTATGTAATTAAATAATATCCCTTAAAATGGGCTAATGATAAAAATATCCCTGCTTGGGGACACTGAATTGGGGTGAGGGGATGAGAAAAACTTGCACAGCTGCCTGGCCTTGGGGTTCAGTTTGAGTCCTCAGCAGAGGAAGTCCTATATGGTCTCAGAGTTCAATGATGGGATATAGGCACTCAAAGACGGAAAGCTCCTATGATAAAGAGGAAATAGCACATGTGGTTAGGAGTAAGGCAGACAGATGGGCTTGAATCCTGTCTTCACCACTTACCAACTTAGTGAACTTGAGGAAAAACATTCAGTGTCTGCGCCTCAGCTTTTTCATCTGTAAAACAGGGGTTAAAATTGTACTCGTGTCATATAGTTGTTGCAAGGATTAAATGAGTTAATATAATGCATTATAAATACTTAGAGTGCTTTGTACATTGAAGCATATAATAAATATTAGCTTTTATTATGTATCACAGAATAAGATAGAGGTAGAAGTACAGTAGGACATTAGGGGATAGAATCCATCATTTTCTGGCTGTGTGACCCTAGGTAAATTAATCTTGATAAATTTCAGTTTCCTTTTGTGTAAAGTGAGAATAATTAATTCGTATCTCCAAGGACTGTTGACAGAATTGCAGACAATGTGTATAAAGCCAGTGCCTGGCATAAAGCACTCAGTAAGTAGGAATTATGCTGTCCTCTCCTTTACGTGTAAGGATGCAAAATTTAAAACCTTACACGCAGTTGCTATGTATTAAGGAATACTTTTAACTTTTTCAACTCGATATTAAAGTGTTTCAGTTTGGAACTAACTAGAATAAAAAGAACTGTTTTCAACCTGCATTTTGAAATCAGTTAGAAATGTATTGAACGATTCTGTGGTTTTCAAATGGGGTGACAGAAAATGAAGTCAGGCAAAATACCCAACTTCGAAGTATCTGAATTTTGTGATCTAGTGGCTGTATAAGCTGCTGCTTGGCTTACTATTGGTGCACAACGATGGCAGTTCTTTCTTCCTTCCTTTTCTGAGTGATCTCAGCCAAGCACAAAGAAGAGTTTATCAGAGGTAGGAGAATGTCAAAATCCTCTGATCTGTAAATGAACCTAAGTTTTGCCAAATAGTGTCTACATGGTGTCAGTGGAAATAAGGCCCCCAAAGCTAGAATATGCAAGCTTTAAATAGGTCCAGTGGAATCACAGTTAGAGAAAGAAACCATCAGAGTGACTTCTTTGTAACATAAAGGTCCAGTGATTACTAAACAGCCCAAGCTCATGTGCTTTGTGACTGGGACGGGGACTGCTCCATCTGTCCGAGGGATCTACACATCTCTTTGCAGCACACAGGTCTACCAAGTTTATTTCTTGGTAGAATAACTTCCAGAAAATCAAACATCAGTAATTTCTTAG
>CAUYSK010057659.1:0-10101 GCA_963575035.1 Avahi laniger
CTCCCATTCTTAATCCTAGATTAAATGATTAGAAATACAACAAAAAATTTTCTACACTAAAAAAGTAACAAAAAATAAAATAAGCTAATATTTGGAAATTGTTTACCTGTAAACTAAAAAGCAAAACAACTTTTAAGAGTATCCCAGGCCAGTCCACATCAGACTTAATTGTCTATACATGCCTGCATGTATTTAAGAAAGAATTTTGATGAATATTAAACTAAAAGTGCTTCTTCATAATTCCTCAATTAACCTAAGACCCACATTGCCAAAGCAAACTGACCAAAGTATGTGTTTGTTTGTTCTTCCCTTCTTCTCTTTCTCCCTCTCTCCCTCCTTCCTTCCTTCCTTCCCTCCTTCCTTCCTTCCTTCCTTCCTTCCTTCCTTTTTTTCATTTTTTTTCTTTTGGCAAAGGACAACAAAATGCAAATCAAAAGTCAGATTTATTCAAATACCATACTTAGGAGACATATCTGAACAAATTATTCAGAGCAGGAGCTAAGGATCCTGAGAGAGATGACAGGGTTGTATGAATGAATTTCAATATGGCTTTGCTTCTTTATGATATAATCTCCGTCTTAATTTCCACTGAGGCTGTCAAAATGCATTAGAGCTCTGTCTCCATTAAAGAGATTTTGGTTTTGTGAACTTACTTACTGAGTTATTTAGAGATTTCATTTAATTAACCTATTCCTAGAGATCTGTAAAGACAACTGGTTTAAAGGATTAGTAATCTTTTAACTGTCTTCCTTTCAAAGGCAACCAAAGTCCTTTCTTTCTATCAGCAGGGGTAATTGTTGGGTATATACCATTTTATCCTGTTTAGATTATTTGACCTCTTCCTTACCAGCTTTTATAGTTCTTCATTCTTGCTAACATTTCTTCACAGTAAGCAATCTTGGTGTACAGTAAATGCTAATTGGTCCTTTAAAAGGTTCCCATGATAAATATCTTTATGCCTCAATTTAAATTTTCTGGGCAGGAGCAGAGATGGGAGAAGTCACTTTGCGGTGTGTCCTTCATCCAGATCAGTGCTCCTGTCTCACCTTCCTTACTCTCAGCAGCCTCTGACTGCCGACTCCTTGTCTTTTTCACCTGTCGTTCCTGGTGCCTGGTCTCACTTTTTCCTTTTTCTGTAAGAACAGTAAGTGCTCTGGCATAAGAAGACTGTCACTGGTCCTGGCTGGGCTTTCTCCCCATGAGTTAGAGAGGTTATAAGGAAAAGCACTGAAGGGGACTGGCAAACAGCCACTGTCCAGTGCAAATGGCAGTTTACTAGGGTCCATGAGCGGAGGGTGTGTCTTGCTTCCATTTTTACTGCCTGAATGGTATCAGGTAAAAAGGGATGTCAGCAGGTCGGTGAGCTGAACTCACTGAGATCCCTTTGTCAATTCCATCCATTTTTATGATCAAATTGTTTCTTCTTTCCAATTTAAATTTTCTAAATTTTTTATTCTAATTAGCATATCTAAATATGTGAATATCTTAACATCTAAAATATCTCAAAAGATCTAAAATCTCTTACTGTTTATACATTCTTCTTAACAAATGGTGTATCTGTTATGTAACAGACTTTTTAAAAATGCACACTGAAAATGTATTATTTTAGGTGATTCCCTAGACAGTCTCTGTGAGGTAGATTTTATTTTACCCATCTGATAGAGGAAGACATAGACGGACGGAGTTCAGATAATCTGAGGCCGCATTTCTGTTGATATGTAGAACCAGGATTTAAGCCTTTGCAGGTGTGGCTTCAGAATTTAACTTTTCTACTGGACCACACAGAATACTACGGGAACCAGCAGGTCTCTGAACCAATGCCTAGCAAAAATACTTTTTCCTCCCTTGCAGAAATATTTTCATAGAACGGTCTCTGCCTTTACGGAGGGTGGAAATGCCCTTCTGAATGTTGTTCAGAAATATTGTTGAATCTTATTTTTGTATATTGTGTCATACCATTTATGCATCTCCTATAGAACTACTGTTTAAGATATTGAACATCATAACACTGTATTTTTTATATAAGGTTTTGACTAAATAATTCTTTCTTGAGTTTAGTCATATAAAAATAATTAATTTACTGCAATGCTAAATGTGCATCTTCTGTTAGTGGTGGCGAAGGTATGAACTCTAACACACATTGCCATTTTTGCCTCAGCTGCTGGAAAAGCAGCTCTTCCCCAGGTGTTGCAGTCCAGTTGATTGAATGCCTCCAACCTCATTTTGCTTTTGCCTCTCTCGGTATGTCTCGTTTAGCTTTGTCTTCCATGGTCTTCTTTCTCATAAGCCGATTGGGAGCAGCAGGTATCCCATGGAAAGAAGTAGGGACTGGTGGACTATTATGGCTTTTTAGTAGAGAATCCCGTGCTGGAAGGTAATCTTTTCTGTATTGTGGGAAGAGATGTAACCAAGTTTAAAGAGTCGAAAGTCGCTTAGAGTTAGATACTGAGCCATGACGTAGACAGGGAAGAAGTCAATCAGAGCATGTGGATGAGGAGCCAAAATCATAAAGAAAAATAAAATGGGGAAGGCAGAGAAGGATCTAGAGGCTGCCAGTGTAAGCAGTTGGCTTATCTGGAGCGGAGCGGAGGGTCCAGCCCATGGATTGGCAGTAGACATGGTGGGTCACATCCTCTTTGCTAAATCACTCATGCTGTGGGGGCACTTACACCTCAGATATTTTAGCTGAAAGAGATGTCAACCTTCATATCTGTGAACAGTTAAAGTGTTTTTACTGTTGTTGCTGTTTAGATTCTTTTTAAAAAACAAAGGTATGTAGATCTGTCTTTTATCTATTTGCATCTCTACTTGTAGAAGGCAGGAATGCATTGTCTATTGTGTCAAAGCAACTGATGCCAGATTCTCCACTATGTGAATAATTCATTCATTTGTTAAATATATGTGTGTATATCTTTTGTCTGACAAAAATGAAACTGGCCTTACCATGAAAAACAGAAGCAAAAACCCCTATTTTAGAAGGCAAGAGACATAACCTATGCCCTAATTACCCACACCAGGGACTACGTGGAGATGTGTCAAAGACATCTAGCATCCTTCACGTTACTGATAAACAATCAACCTTTAGAGGGGGGAAAAAACTTGCAGATTTTATTTTGTGTGTGTTTTGGAAAGGAGGGGAATGAATTATATTCATATTTTCAGCAGACAATCTTTTCTCCCAAGTTTCAGCAACACTTTTTTTTCAAACAAAGCATTTTATTAGCTTTTCAAACTCCCTATTTGCACATCTTATCTATACCTAAACATTACAGGATAGAAAAAGTATTTTATTTTTTTCAGCTCTGTTTCCTTTAATTTGTCCATATTGAGTTTGTCTCTACTGAAACAGGTTTTGGAAAAAGAGATGTAGGGGGAGAATTACGGGGTTCTTCTAGCCTCCCGGGTCCCTTTGACAGGGTCCATCCACTCTGATTAAGGGACCAATGAACCCAGAAGCCCTGCTATGTGCCCAGGGTTCTGTGAGGCCCTGAAGATAATGGTGAGCACAGAAATGGGCCCTGTTCTCAGAGCTTGCAGTCAGGCTGGGGACAGCCATTACCATATATTCACACAAATTAATGCATGATTATGAAGGGTAAGGAACGGGAACATATAAATGCTTTGAGAGCGTATAATCCTGGCACTGGGCCTAGAATGGAAGTTCAGGGAATGCCTTCCCAGGGAACTAACGCATAAGCTGCCACTGGCTCCGTAAGCTGCTTAAAAGCCAAGGCTTTTGCTAAACATGGGAAGGACAGAACGCAATGAGGTGTGATGGGTTGCACTCAGAGGTCACTGTAGAGTTGCACACTGGCAATGCTGCAGTACCCCAGCAGGGCATTGTACTGCTCCCACGGCTCTGGTGGCTGCTCCAATGGCTGCTGCCGCTGCAGCCCAGAGGTCCCTCTGCAGCTGCTTCTCTCCAGGCCTCCCCAAGCCCAGCACCACCTGACAGCACCCTGGCTCACCAACAGCCACACATCTGTGGACTCCTGCCCCTGAGGTAGGAGGCCTTGGAATGAAGTCTGTACTCACAAATGCTCACTTGAGTGTGGGGAGTTAGCGCATCAATGCCAGAGTTGATAGATAAATTCTTTCCCTTTCATCGCCTGGATACACTGTCAGAAAGCTTCCAAAGGCTGCAGCAGCTTCCAAAGGCTACTCTGAAGACTTTGAGGAGATGTGGCCAGCTTGGACTCTCGTCCCTTTATAATGGCTTTCCCTCTTCCCTGCCTCTGTCCCATTGTCCCTCACTCCTGATTCTCTGGGATTACATTCCCCAAAACATCTTTGACCTCAGATTTTGTTTCGTTGGATACTCTGGCTAAGATAGGAGGGCTGTGGAAGGAACTCGAAATTGGTCCCCATCCTACTTGTCTTGATCTCAAGGTATAAACTCAGAGATAAAAAGAAATCCCTTTCTCAGAAATAATGGATTCTAAGAACACTAGCAGTGGGATACAGTAGCCAAAACAGCCTACTCATGGCTGTGCTGTCCCCAGCAGAAAGACGATATTCTAGATGGGCTCTGTACTCATCTGTACCAAGCCACAGCCAGAGCCTGTGTGGGGGAGGGGTGGGCGGAAGGGGGGTTAACTCACATTACTATAACCAACTACCATAAATTAGGTGGCTTAAACAGCAAACGCTTATTTCTGACAGCTCTGGGCATGAGATTAGGGCATGGTCAGGTTCTTGATGAGTGCTCCTTTCCTGACTTACAGACAGTCATCTTCCTGCTGTGTCCTCACAGGGTGAGGAAAGAGCAAGCTAGCTTTCTGACCTCTTATTATAAGGGCACTAATCCCTTCATTAGGGCTCCATCCTCATTCCTAATTACCTTCCAAAGGCTCCACCTCCAAATAGCATCACATTGGGGTTAGGGTTTCAATATATGAACTTCGGGGAGACAGAAACATTCAGTCCATTGCAGGGGAGGAGTGGCACATTTTTAGGGGACAGTCTACATAGCACAGTCAGAAGAGGGTACAAGGCTGGGAAGACATTTGAAATGACCATGAGAGGAACACTGAAGGCACCAAGGCACGCTGTACTGAGACAGACACACCAAGCGTGGGTGGAGGAGAGGGTGAAAGGAAAAGGCAAAATTACCGTCAGATAGTTATTGAAGAAGGAGGCAACTTCTTTTGTATAGTTGTAAACTACAAAAGTAGAACAAATTGGAACATGTGATTGTAAGAAAGACTTAGCTCAGAACAATTAAACCTTTTTCTTAGGAGAAATGCTGTTCGACAATGGAAGACACTGCTTGGTGAGGAAGCCACATCACCAGCTCTGCCTGTTTTCAAGCCTCTGAAGGCATGTCACAGAAGAGGAGATCCCTGCAGAGGGTGAAGACTGGGCTGGGCTATTGTCAAGGCTACTTATCATGTGAGGGGTCTGTGATTGTGAGTTTCAAACAAGGTTAGCACCTCATTTAGAGAAACCTGTATTGCAAGCCTCTTAAAGCATGAATTTCCTCTCCTTACTGGCCAGTGACCTTCACACAATGGAAAAGAGATTTGAACAACATTGTTCTTCAGCCTTAGGTAATTCTGAGCAGCTATCACACAAATACAGGCATTTCCTTCCAGTCCACCATGTGAGAGGGAAGGACAATGTAGTACAATCCATCACTCCACAGGAAATGCACCTCAGTTGAACAAGGTCAACTGAATGTGTGTCTCCTGGCGCACTCAACCCAGGCAGTTCACTTATTCACTCATTCATTCAGTCATTCAACTAACATCAATGCTGTCCAGGTACCAGACACGATGGAGACACTAGGGAAATGATGTTCTCTGTGGGAATCCACAGCCAAAGACAGAACACAAGAAAGAAAGAATGCACTGTCACAGAATGTGATGAAGAAGGATGTGGAGATTGGTAGGGTAACTGTGCCTCCATCCAGGGATAGAGTCCTCAGAGGGCACTTCCTTGTCAGATGGGACACTTCCCTTGTCTTAAAGGGTATATATGATTGTTCTTGCTCAAGAAGGAAGCACAGATTTGTTTATTGCAGCAATAAATATGCTCAGGTGAGCCTGAAATTATATACCAATTCTGCCATTTACTTGCTACTTGAACATCTATAAAAGCAGATTCATTTATTCAAAAAATATTTTTGAGTGCCTACTCATGTGGCATGCATTGTACAAGGCACAAAAGGTAGAGTGATGAAGAGAAAGACACAAACCCTACCCCCAGAGGATACACTCTTAGGCGAGAGGTAGTCATTAATTGCAGATTAATTTACTTAGATGCTTATATTGCACAATTGTGGGAGGAATGGGAGATGCAGTTTGGCCATGGGTGTGAGGGATAATTAGCATGCCTACCTCACATGATTGCAGTGGAGTAAAGAGAAATGGTGTCTGCAAAGTCCTTAGCATGGTGGCTGGCACAATGGATGATAGATACACATTCACTATATAGATAACATTGATAATAATGATACTTTTTCCTCTCCCATTAATGTCTCTGTCATGAAAACAAACATATCCATCATCCTCATCCACCCACCTGTCTTTTCTTTCCCAATTTTCAAGCTGAATTTCCTTTGTGCATGTACAACAAACATATTTATATCTTCAAATCATGTTCAAGTGAAATGTCTTCTATGACAAAAACCAAGGTGTGGTAGGGAACCTCTTGCTCAATGGTTGGGTACCTGCCATTTGTGGAGTGACTTTGAATCACTTGCCACGTGCTGACTGCTGCTGTGGGAATACTCAAGCCCGGGAGGGGCGTGTCCCACCTTTGAGTCCATATGGCATCTCTTCTGGATTCTTCACCCTTTCCACGCTCTCATCTGGCAGGAGTGGGGTTGTGTGTAGGAAAGGCAGGCACAGCAAGGTGATCACAAAAGGCTGGACCTCATACCTACCTCTGAAATTATCCCTCCCCCTTTTCTCTTTTGGGGTTAGAGTGGAAGAGATTAACAGCAGAGGAAGAACGAAGCTGAGGGACAATCTGCGGTTTATGTAACACATGCCTCCTTATTTATTTTTCTCTTCATCAAACAAAGGATAAAGTTTTGAGTTCAGATAAACTTGAATTGAAATTCCAGCATTGTGATCAAAAAGATTTATGACTACAGGAAATTTACTTACCTTGTCTAAGTCTCAGTTTCCTATCTTTAAAATGAAAATAATGTGCCTTTTCCAAAGGGGGATTAAGATGCCACATATATAAAGGACCACATACGTAGTAGTTACCTGATAAATGTCTTCTCCCATCCTTATGCCCCAAGTATACCTCCTTTCTCTATGCTCTATCCTATAGTGTATCTTAAAAAAAAACCCAAAACAAAAACCAAAACAAAACCAAAAAAACCTCTTTAAACAGTGAAAATTCCAAATTTCCCATTACAATGACACATAAATATCTATCTCTATATAAGAAAGAAAAGAGAAATGAACTTAAAAATTTTATGCCCAGGTAAAATTTTATGTAATGTGACCATGTAAACTCAGCGTAGCTAAGGGCAATCATTCTACTGCAGCACACTTGAAATATTTATAAAAATCTACCCTACCTTATGTCACAAAAGAGACCTCAATAAGTTGCAAGGAATTAACCTGTTATTTGACCACAATTTGATGCAATAAAAAAAATAATAAAATAATAAATTTAAAAAAATATACCTCTGGAAACTTAATAACCCAGTAATAATTTAATAATAAACCATGGGTTAAAGGAGCAACAATAAGAGAAATAAAAGAAATGACGTTAGATTTAGAGTTGAACACATAAAAAAAAAAAACACGTCAAAGTTAAAGCATTATTTAGAGGAAAATGTGTAGCTTTGCTACTGTGACCCTGAAAGAGCTTATTCCTCAAGATGGATCCTGAATGGCTAAGTGAGCCTAAATTCAAAATAGAGCCAAGGCGTTATTTTCTGACTATATGTCACATGTGTATTCTGTGTGTACTCCGAATTCCCAGAAAACCCACGTTTGCTTAACTTTGACTTTCATAGTTGCCTGTTCCTGTTTATGTCTTCTGAACCAATCAATAAGCTGTGACCTATATCAACCAATCAGAAATCGGCAATCATCAACCAATCAGAACTAAGCAAGTTTACATCATTCATTTGCGTAAGAGGACCGGCATGGGAACTTGGGTGAAAACTTTGTAACAGACAAATCCTCCCTTTGTTCTCTGAACACACCTTCGGTTTTACTCTCAAGGCTCTGTCTCCACAGTTTGTAAACAGTTCACTGGAATAAAGTCTCTTTCCTCTAAACTGCGTTTCAGAGAACTTTTGTTCACACTGCATCGGTAAGATTAAGCGTGAAAGCAGGAACGTAAGCCAAGCCTAAGAATTCCATTCCCACAATATGATATTGGTCGTATCTTGTAGCACTTTATTATTATTAAGGAAAGAAAAGCATATTTATGTGAATTAGAAAATAATAATATATATTTTTATTACAGCCCATGAGTTATGATTCATGGAATATTAATCATGGTAGGAACCGTGCTAGGACGGCGCTTTGCATAAACCAGCCTTAACCTTCCTAACAGCCCTACAAATTTTGCTAGTAAGAAAAGGGAGGCTCAGAGATTTTAAATAACTGCTGGCATACGGTGGGTTTCCGTGTAGCTCAGGTTTTGTTCTGATGTGTCTGATTTCCAGGCTGCGGTACCACTCTGTCTCCCACTGGGCTGCAGTGCCCGAGTGTGCGTAAGCAGTTAGGGAGCAGAATCAATCCTTACTATGGAGAATAGGGAAGGTTTCATGGTGCAGGGAGGCTGCAATGGGCCTCAGAAGACTGCATGGAGTACTATTCAGCTTTAAGAAACAATGGTGATATAGCACCTCTTGTATACTCCTGGATAGAGCTGGAACGCATTCTACTAAGTGAGGTATCCCAAGAATGGAAAAACAAGCACCACACGTACTCACCATCAAATTGGTATTAACTGATCAACGAATAAGTGCATATGTAAGAATAACATTTACTGGATATTGGGCAGGCGGTGGGGGGCGGAGGGGACGGGGATATGCATACACAAAGAGTGCAATGCTCACCATCCGAGGGACAGACACACTTGAAACTCGGACTTCGGGGGGGGGGGTGGGATTAAGGGCAACATATGTAACCTAAACATCTGCACTCCCATAATATTCTGAAATAAATAAAAAAAATACTACTGGAAGCTGGAAAGTTAGGGAGAAGGCCATTAAAATCAAATGATATAGCTGGGCCTGTAAACTTTCAAGACCTCAGTTCTCCTGTCTGTAAGTATAATACTAATGTTCTCTCCAGGATGGTGATGAGAGAGTAAATCAGGTCATATGAATGCAGACTGTAAGCTCTGGAGAGGGCTAGAGCTATACAAACCTGAGGAACTATTATGATGACTCCAGCGATAATGTCTGCGAAGTGCTTTAAACTCCTTGCAGGAAAGGTGACACAGAAATGCACTGGGCTATTGTGATCCTTGGCACAGGAATATGGCATTGGAGCTGGGACACCTGGAGGTATAACTGAAGTGTAACTGAAGTGTGAATGCAGAAGGTATCAAAGCAAAGGAACAACTTTGCAGCAGGTTTGCAGGAATATATTTGAAAACTTGACATTTCAAAATACATACCTAATTTTATTTCAAGGAAATGCCAGAATCTGAGGAATGTTAAAAACATTTAAAAAAAAAATGGCAGTCTTTCCTTTGTTAAGTATCTTGTTTTACTTTAAAAGAAACATAAGCTCAATTTCCAAACTTCAGGTAAAGGAATTAAACCAGATGGAATCAAGAATCGAACACGCACTAAATGGCTTGAGCTAGGATTTATGGGCACGAATAAAGGCAGCAAAATATTTTAAGTGCCTCACTTTTACAGTTTGCAGAGCCCTTTCATACAGATAACTAGTTCCTCCAAACAATGGCTCCTCTAGTAGGTGTCATGCCCACTTTACAGATTAAATCAGAAGGTGTATATGAGGGAAACTGACAACTCATGGCTGTTATGCAAAGACTCTCAGTAATTGTTATTTTAATTGTATTGATGGAAAACTAGCTTAAAGGATTTAAGCAGTTTTTTTCAGGATTATGAAGCTGGGAAGAGGAATAAATTGAGACTCAAATCTGTTG
>CAUYSK010057660.1:0-13783 GCA_963575035.1 Avahi laniger
ACAGCTAAAAATATATATAGAAAAAATTAGCCGGGCATGGTGGCTCATGCTTGTAGTCCCAGCTACTTGGGAGGCTGAGGCAGAAGGATTGCTTGAGTCCAGGAGTTTGAGGTTGCTGTGAGCTAGGCTGACGCCACGGCACTCACTCCAGGCAAGAGAGTGAGACTCTGTCTCAAAAAAAAAAAAAAAAAAGAAAGAAAAAAAAAAAAACACCATAAGGAACAACGTTCTGATTCCAGTTATATACAACATGGGTGAGCCTTCAAAACATGAGGCTAAGTAAAGAGCCAGGCAGAAAAGACCATACGCTGTGATTGCATTTATATGAAATGTCCAGAATAGGCAAGTCTATAGAGACAGAAAGTAGATTAATGGTTGCCAGGAGCTGGGTGGAGAGGGAAATGGGAAATGACTGCTAATGGGTATGGGATTTCCTTTTTGGGGTGATGAAAATGTTCTAAAATTGATTATGATAACGGTTGCAATGACTGTGAATACACTAAAGACTGGATTGTACATTTTGAATAGGCAACATGTAACGTGTGTGCACTGTTTCTCATTAGAGCCATTATTAAACACATTTTAGGGCACTTTCATAAGCCCTGGGCACACTTGCTTAAAATACAGGTTCCTGGGCTCCCCTCTGGAGGCTGTGCTTGCTGTGGCCACTCCGACACTGGTGGCTCTTCGAAGCTTTGAGTAACAAATCGTGGGAGGCCTGACCCGAGTCTTGTCCACTTTCCAAACATCCACTGTGCCTGATGCTCCAACCTGAAGATCTCGTTTTTTTCGTCTTTACCAAAATTTCGTGTCCATGTTGCTATCATTACTTCATTTTATAGGAGAGGAAATGGAAAAGGCGTAAAACAAAAAAAAGGAAAATTCAAGGTTGTGGCTTCAGTGGTCCTGGGTGGGGGGGCAGATGGGGACTGTTGGTCAAGGGTGTTTTCCTGAAGCCCACACCTGGTCACTGAGCACAGTTCTAAAGGCATCACCTGCAAATGTGGCAGACCAGGTTGTCTTGCTTTGGTGGCCCCTACCATACATGACATGCAACACATTAAAATGTAATCACACACTCAGGCTAGAGTGCCAAGGTGACAGCCTAGCTTATAGCAACCTCAAACTCCTGGGCTCAAGCGATCCTCCAGCCTCAGCCTCCCGAGTAGCTGGGACTAC
This sequence comes from Avahi laniger, assembly GCA_963575035.1. Classification (NCBI taxonomy): domain Eukaryota; kingdom Metazoa; phylum Chordata; class Mammalia; order Primates; family Indriidae; genus Avahi; species Avahi laniger. The sequence goes on from CAUYSK010057660.1 coordinate 1,180, forward strand.
AGGTATGTGCCACCATGCCCGGCTAATTTTGTGTTTCTATTTTTAGTTGGCCAGCTAATTTTTTCTATTTTTAGTAGAGACAGGTTCTCACTCTTAGGCAGGCTGGTCTCAAACTCCTGCCCTCAAGTGATCCTCCCGCCTTGGCCTTCCAGAATGCTAGGATTACAGGCGTGAACCACCACGCCTGGCCTATATATGTATTTTTTGAAATGTTCTAAAATGAAATGTTCAATGATTGATTTTAAGGTAGACTATTTTGCTCTTACAATTTAAAGATGCCTAAAAACTTCAAATTGCAGATGCCTGTTAGCATGATGCTACATTTTGTAGCCATTTATGAATTCTATATTTTTCTTTGACTCTTGCAAAGCTCTTAGGTCCTTGAATTTAGTACCCCAGAAGCCTATAAAAATATCCCTGAAAGTTTAGGCAAAGCTACCCCTTGGCTTTGTAGTGAAACTGGCCCTATGTGCTGTTTGGTTTCGTTTGTTATTTATCTCAAAGCACATTTCTGATTTCTCAATGTCATTCTGTCCATCGTAGCCTGAGGAGGTGAGGGTGGGGATTTGTGTCCAGGTGTGGCATTAATCTTCAAGTATTTCTTAATCTTCCACTGTATGTAAATACTCTACTGAGCTATGTGATACCAAGAAATATAAAACAAAATCCCTTTAGAAGACTGCAAATGAGTATGCGGATGAGATTAGCAGGCAAGTATAAGAAAAGATCCTTGACTTCAGGCATTACAAGAAAAATGCAAACATAAATTACTATGAGATTTTTTTCCCCCATTTATCAGATTAACAGATATCAGCTTGATAATACTATCTTTGCAAGGTCTGGGCAAACAGGCTCTGGCATACATGGTCATGGTGGGTGGGAGTTAAAATTGGTTCAATCTCCTTGGGGGTATTTGGAAACATAAACTAAAAGATGTACGTACATATCCTTTGACCTAACAATTATTCTGCTGGAAATTTATTCTATAGACTCACTAAGGAATATATGATAAATGATGTATGTACAAGGAAGTACATTGCAACATTGTGTATAAAAGCTAAATAATGGAAACAACCAAGATGTCCATTAGAGGAAACTGTCAAAATAAGTTATGATCATCTATAATATGGCATTGTATTTCTGCAGCTGGAGGCAGCTGTGTTTGTACTGATATGGAATATTCTGTGAGTGATAGAGTGAAATGGAAAACACAAGGCACCAAACTGTAAATCTAATGCTGCCAATTGAGTGGGGAGAAAAATATTAGGTTGAACCAGGTAAAAGTACCAATATGAGACCTTCTCTGACATGTAAACACAATAATTTCATATAATTCAATGTAATATGTAGGTTTTTTTTTTTACTTAAAACTTTCTATTTTGAAGTAATTGAAGATTCACATGTGCTTGTAAGAAATATTAACAATGGAGGGACATCCCGTGTACTCCTTACCCGGTTCCCCTAATGGTAACATTTTGTAAAACTGTAGTGCAGTAACACAACCAGGATGTGGATGCTGATATATTCAAGAAATATAACAATTCCATCACCGCAAGGAGCCCCCAAATTGCACTTTTATGGCCACAACCACTTTCCTCCTGCCCTTAATCCCTCCTTACTCTCCAGCAACCACTGGTCTGCTCTGCATTTCCTTAGTCTTGTCATTTCAAGGACGTTATACAAATGGAATCACATAGTATGCAGGTAACCTTTTGGGATTGAATTTTCCATTTAGCATAATTCCCTGGAGATTCGTCCAGGTCACTACGGGAATCAATAGTTTTATTGCTGAGTAGGTGTTCCATGGCATGGATGTACCAGTCTGTTTAACCATTCACCTGCTGAAGAATATCTGTGTTGTTTCCAATTTGGGGCTATAACAAATAAAGCCGCTATAAACATTCGTGCACAGGTTTTTGTGTGAACCTAAGTTTTCATTTCTCTGTGGCAACTGTCCAGGAGTGCCACTGTTGGGTCATGTGGCAGTTGCATGTTTAGTTTTTTTTTTAACAAACTGTCAAACTGTTTTCCAGAGTGGCTATAACATTTGACATTACCACCAGCAATGGATGGGTGATCTAGTTTCTCCACATCCTCACCAGCATTTAGTGTTGTGACTTTTGTGTGTGTGTGTGTGTGTGTGTGTGTGTGTGTGTGTGTGGCCATTCTGATGGATGTGTAGTGATATTTCATTGTGGTCTTAATTTTCATTTTTCTGATGGCTAACGATGTTGAACATGTTTTTATGTGTTTATTTGCCCTTGTATGTCCTCTTTGGTGAAATCTTTGTCTCTTGCCTGTTTTCCAACTGGGGTATTTATTTTGCTGTTGAGATCTGAGAGTTCTTTCTATTACCCACCAGCGCAAGGATCCCTCATGTTGGACTCTAGTCCTTTGTTGGATATTCGATTCGCAAATATTTTCTCTCAAGCTGTAGCTTATCTTTTCATTCTCTTAATAATGTTTTTCACAAGCAAAAGCTTTTACTTTTAATGACATTCTGTTTTCCATTTTTTCCTTTTCTGGATCATGCTTTTGATGTCAACTCTGGGAACTCTTTGCCTAGCTCTGGATCCTGAAGATTTTCCAGTTTTTTTAAAGTTTTACAATTTATATTATTTTCCCAACATGCTCTCCAGAGCATCCAGAGCTGATGACAGAGCTGGCAGCAGGGGACGTTGGGGACCGGGTGTGGTCAGGTCTGGACATTGGTCACGGAAGACATTGTCTCCATGTGTAACTCGGAGGGTGAGGAGGAGTGCGTGGGATGGAGAAGAGATGATTCCTGAAGGTGTCTAGGCCTCAACGTTTCCTCCTCTTTGACCTCCTCTTTTGTAGTCACTATAGATTCTTCCAGAAAAGCCAGTGAGTGTCCTTCATGAAAACAATTCAAACTTCCCCTGCATAGTACTGGCAAGTAACAGAGTTTGGAATTTCAAAGTATGAAGTCTTGAGTGGCACCTAGGAAAACAGCTGTGAGGCAAAGGCGTCCTGGCTCTGAGTCTCTGAGCTGTCACTCCCCAGCCGCTGCCAACCTATCTGTGCCTCAGTTTACTTGGCTGTAAAATGGCGATGGCATTAGAACTCACTTCTCAGGTTTGTTGTAAGGATTACACCACAGAGGACACAGAAGGTGCTTACACAGGGCCTGAGGCACAGTGGTAGGTGGTCATTAAGTTTTGGCTGCTGCTGATGCTGAGAAGAGTACAAAATGTGGAATATGAGAAGAGAAGTGCATTAGTTACCTCTTGCTGTGTAACGAATTACCCTTCCCCAAGTTTAGCAGCCTGCGGTGGCAAACGTTTATTATCTCACAGATATGGCTGGGTCCTCTGGCTCTGGGCTTCCTGCGAGGCTGTAATCCTGGGGTGGGTTAGGGCTGTGTTCTTATCTGAAGACTCAACTCAGGAAGGATTTGCCTCCAAATTCACCTGCAGGGTGGTTGGCAGGGTCCAGTTCCTCAAGGGCTATTGGAGTGAGGGCTTCAGGGCCTCCCAGGCAGATGGCTGGAGACCACAGGACAACTCATACTAAAGCTGACTCCCCCCAGAGAGAGAGAGAGAACAAGAGAGAGTGCCCAAGACAGAAGCCATGGTCTTTCTGTAACTTAACCCTGGAAGGAATGTCTCAATACTTTCAGCACATTCTATTTGCCTGAAGTGAGTCATTAAATCTAGCCTACATAAAGCGGAGGCAACTCCATGATGGCATGAAAATCAGGAGGCAGAAATCACGGAGGACCATCTTTGATGCTGCCTGCCACTAGACGGGACACTAGAGAACTTCCTGGCCAAGATTTCCTAAACTTCAATCGCTTGATGACTTTTCTATTTCCTCAGTCCACCTGTATCATCATTTGCGTTATGTTTTTCTCTAAATCAGTTTGCTCTTTAAAAATTTAAATAAGCCCCTCCATAACAGAATGTGTCTATCGCTGCTGCCATTGGAAAACCAAGATCGTTTGCCAGAAATAGAAAATAATGTATACAATAAATTTAAAGAAAATGGCATACAGTGGCTTGCCCAACGCTCTGAGGAAGGACGATTAGCAAGCACTCTACCAGGTGTTAGACATCCTGGCATCCAAGCAAGAGTTTCTTCCCCTGGCTTGCATCCAAACATTCATGAATTTGTTCTTTCACTCAACAAATGTTTATTGAGCACTACCGTGTGTGAGCATCGTTCTTGGTGCTGTGTACACAGCAATGAACACAACGTGCAAAAATCTCTGTCCCCCAAAACTCTGCACTCTACTGAGGGTGGGGTCGATGTAAACAAACGAACCAACTCTATAGCGCATTAGGCAGTGATAGGGCTTTGGAGAGGACAAGGGTGTCCCTATATACCCTTGGAGCAGTTGTAATGGTGGGAAGATACGGCCCTGGAGGGAAGGGGACAGGTCAAAATAGAATAAATGTGCCATTCTGAAATGCAACATTGTTCAAAGGCTTTGAACAGAGATTGTTTTCCAAAGAAGATATACAAACAGCCAGCAAGCACGTGAAAAGACACCCAACGTCATTGGTCACTGGGAAAGTGCACATTGAACCACAGCGAGGCGTCATCTCACAGCCACTAGGATGGCCACCGTCACAAACCAACACAAAACACAAAAGCAAAAACAGAAAACGAATGTTGGCAAGGATGCAGAGAAGTTAGCTCCCTGCCCATTGCTAGTAGAATGTAAAATGGTTCAGTCACTGGGAAAAACAGCTCGGCAGTTCCTCAAAAAGTGAAACACAGAATTACCGTAGGATCTAGCAATGCCTCTTCCAGGTATTGTGTTTGAGGTGATGGAAATGTTTTGGTACTGGCTAGAGGTGATGATCGCACAATACCGTGAATGTACTAAATGTCCCTGAATCGGTCACTTTAGAATGGTTAATTTTATATTATGTGAATTTCATGTCAATTTTTAAAATTAGCATTTGACTCCAGAGGTTTGGGAGGGTGACAGCTATCAGGGTGGATTTTGCTACAGCCAGTACAGGGATGAAAAAGGGGAGAGGGAAACAGACAAATCCCCTTTAGGAAAGATATTAAAATGTATCTGATGCTAATCTCTGAAGTTGTTTCTGGCACCGAGGAGCACTGGACTCGGAGCCCGAAGAAGTGAGACTTCCTAACGTCTGGCCTTGAGCGGGCCACAGACTTCCCGGGCTCTGCCCTCTGTCTCACGGGGGGGGGCAGCCTGGTGCCAGCGGACGGCTGCGGGGATGGAGAGAAGCGACGGTGTGGCATGTTGGCCTGTTCCTTCGTTCTCCCACACCAGGGTGCAGACGTGGCTGCAAGTAGGAGGGGTGTCAGCCACCGGGGTCTCAGAGGCACCAGAGAACTGGCTGGCTCCATCCATTCTCGTCCAGGAACCAGTCGGTGGGGTGAAGGGGAAGCCACCACACCAGGCCTCGGCCAACGAAGCACACAGAAGGCTGCCGGGGCCCACGAACCGTCCACTCAGCAGTGGCCGGTGGGCATGAGCAGACACAGCCATGACATCTGGGTTACAAAGGCCACCCCAGCCAGGCCACTGCCCGCCACAAGGGCTCTGCCAGGATGGACTGAACTCTGGCCCTCATATGTTACTTGATGACAACAAGACATCTGATAAGAAACTGTTTAGATGTGGCAGAGAACACGTTTTAACAGCCCAGAGAGGTGGAATTATCACAGGGTGGTGTAAAAAGAGCAAAATTATTTCAGATAAACCATGAAGGAATTTTATTACCCAGTGCAGTTATAAATCAAGTTCTCTGTAAATGCAATAAAACAATTGTTTAGTCTGCATGATTCATACCACAAACCTTAGGATTCTGGGTTTTGATCTTATTGCCGCAATAAACTGTCTAGACAGCAATTAACAAACTGTTTTTCCTTCAGATGTTTGGAGTCCCGGTACAGCGGGAATCGGCACTTAGAAATACAGGGGCTTCTTCCTGGCTCCTATTAATTATCAGGTTGGGTGAGTGGGAAAAGCCCGGAACCTTGTCAGAATTAGCCTTCTGGAAGTGTCTTGAGTGCGACACTTCCCCACATAATACTTTCTTATCATTGCAGGAAGTCCAAATATTCAGGGTTTTCTTAAACCATGGCTTGTTATTTTAGCATCACATTAGATAGAGGTGACCAGAATTAAGTTTTTTTTAATAGTTAGTAGCATGAAAAGTCTAAGCAGGACACCACAGACCCTATGGGACGATGCAAAGAGACGGATTACATTTTACCAGTTAACAGTCCACATCTATCGAGGGCTCCCTGAGGGGCAGGTGCCTAACATACTTTATTGAACTCACTCTTCACACTGGGAGTGCGACTGTGAATGCTAAACCTCTGAAAGAGAAGTAATTTTGTCCAAGATTGCAGAGCTCGTGTAAGAGGCTGGGATTCAAACAAGCTCCGTTTGGTTCTGTAGCTCTTGCTCTTCCTACCAGCTCGTGTTGTCTAAACCGATGGAGAACAAATACACCAGAGTCTAAAGATTCCTAAGTTTAAAGCCCCAGGCGCGCCAGGCTTGTGTTTGGTTGGTGACTCTGTGTCACAGACATACCTTTCAAATAACTGATGAGCGATGCTCTCTCATGTGCACATAGAGGGAGGCATGGGCTATAGCGTTCATGGTAAGAGAGAAAAACTGGAAACCACCTAAATGTCAACCAATAGGGAGCTAAACAATTCAGCTATGGGGCATATCCAAACTATAGAAAGATTGTGCAGTAGAGAAAGAGAAAGGCAGGTCTGTATGAACTGCCTTGGGGAGCTCCGCACGTACTATTTAGTGACTAGAGCAAGTTGCAAGATGAAACAGAAAACACAAAATAATGTTATGTATCCTCTACAGATGCATATTAATGTGTGGATATGCACTGCCAAGGTTCTGGGAACCCACCTGCCAAATCGACAGCCAAGGTTTCCATTGGAGGAGGGGCGGCAAAGAAATTGGCAAGCAGGTCATTGAGGGAGACTTCAATCTTATTTGCAATGTTTTAGGCTTTTTTGCAAAGAGAATATATTCATGTATAGCTAGGTAAATTGTAAACCAAACAACCCACGAAATACAGAGCAGCGTTAAAAATCCTGAGGCAGGTCCCCGTCCACTCTGCAAAAGTCCCTCCAGGTCCTGTTAACAAGCCAAAGGAGCAACTGGCAGAGATGCTTTATATGGAATGATTGCATTTATGTAAAAAGAAATTCTAGAAGCGTATGTATACAAAGTGGTTATTTCTAAGGAGGGTGAAGGGCCCTGAAGCTAAACTTTGATTTAGGTTTAACTGTATATTTTGAAAAACTTCATTCTTAAAAAAAAAAAAAAGGAATGTGGGCTAGGAGCAGTGGCTCCCACGCGTAATCCTAGCACTTCTGGAGGACAAGGCGGAGGGTCACTCGAGCCCAGGAGTATGAGATTGCACTGAGCTATGATGGTGCTAGTGCACTCTCGCCCCGGCAACAGAGTAAGACCCTGTCTCAAAAAAAAAAAAAAAAGAAAAAAGAATCTGAATTACCTATGTATTTTTAATTGTTAAATGAATAATAAAAACAAAACAACCAAAACAGAAAAGCCGACATTGAACTGAGGTTAGCAGTGACCAGACCCTGTGGTAATCCTTCCCAACAACCCTATGAGGTTTATATTATTTCTGGCCTCATTTCACAGATGAGGAAACTGAGGCACAGAGAGGATGAATCAGTAACTCACAGCCACACAGCTTCAGAATCGGAGACCCCGCAAGCTTCCCCACTCCACCCTCACTGCCTCCCGGCCCAGTGGGGACTCCACCCTGTCCTGGCCAGGGGGAGTGTAAATCTTGACCAGAACAGTCCCTGGAGAGGGTACCTGTGGTCATCCAACACAACCCACTCGCCAGACTGATAGGACTCTGCGGTCCAGGGACACGGGCGAGTTCTGTGTTCACGCAGTACACCCAGGGGCAGAACCCGCTCTCTACCCAGCCCTGCTCTAGCCATGGTCCTCCCACGCCTTTTAGGGCCAAGGGTCCCAAATCAATTTATAAGTTGGAATCTCCTTAAACACATTTACTTTTTAAAATCCAATCACTATTCTTTGGTTTGCAAAGCAATGGAGGAAAAACTTTGGAGGATTGTTCCTGGCAAAGGCGACACTGAGTTTTATTCTTGTTTAGCTTTTGTATGTCCTTGGAGAAAAATATGTGCACAGACAGATCATTCATTCGTTTATTCAGCATTGAGGTGTCATGGTTTAGCTTGATCACTCAGGAGTCAAGTAAACTGTAGAGCCGTTTCGGGCACACGATTTAACCTTCCTGAAGCTCGTTTTCCATGTGTTGAAAGTTGTAGGGGAGAACTAAATTAAATGATCTATGGAAATTGCCTGACACATAATAAGAGGTCAGAAAATGTTCACTATTATTATCTATCACCTGTGCGTTCATCTACCCATCCACCCACCCAGCCGTCCGCTCGCTCTTCCTCTCCTCCTTTCCTTCCTTCCATCCATTCACTCACTCATCTGCCCTCCCTACCTTCTTTCCTTTTCTTTTCTTCCTACCTTCCTTCCTTCTATACACTTATCCATCCACCCATCGACCCATCCATCTATTGCTCCATCCACCCGCGCCTCCATCGATCCATCCACCTGCCCACTCACTCATCCATGCCTCCTTCGCCGGTACGCAAGGCCAGGCTGTCGAGATTACAAAAACAAATCAGACTTAACCCCTGACTACATGGAGACTCCGGTTTAGAAAGAAAGAATTAGGTCTCTGGCTGTAGCGAGCATTTGATCCTGAAGGAAACAGAGACAACCTGAGAAGTGTTTAGTTTCTGCTCTAGCCGCGGTGGCGGTTTAAGAAGACATGTGACACCCACTCACCCGCCAGGGCTCTTGACGGCTAAGAGCTCAGTGGCTGCACGTGGTTTCACCAGCACAGTAACAGTGTGAGGCTGCACCTTTTGTAAATGCCCCCCGCAAACAAACAAACAAATTTGGGTTCAAGGTGACACTACATCACACTCTTCAAACCTAAAAAGGCTCCTCCGGGCTTCTTCCCCATCTTTTCCTTCCTTCTTTCTGTCGATGTCTTTACCTCCATTGCGCACAGAAAGCCAGACGCAATGGGAGGGTATCACTGGGTCACGCTGGGATGGTTGCTTTATTTACAGAGAAAACAGGATTCCCAGGGTTTGTAAAGGAAGCTCTCCCAGAACGGAATTCCAGGGTCCCCTTTGAGGGTGGTACATCGGCACTGGGGGCTGTAGGAACAGACCAGAGAAAGTGACTCTTAGATGGGCCACAGCTCAATGGCCGACAAGGGCTTCACGTGAAATCTGGGCCCCGCCCCCTGCTCCTGCCTCAGTGTCTGGGGAGCTACCATTTGTTTTCTCTTGGCCCTTAGGCCGGGGATGGACATTGGCCATTGATGCTGTCCTTGTGAGGCTCAATGTCTATTGGGAGAGACCAAGAAATAGTCTTGGAATTACCATGCAGTGTCATTCAGTTTTAGAATGGGAAGTATCGGGCCCATTTTGTTGGTTTGTTTTGGGTTGTGGTGACAGAATCTGATTAAGCCAAATAGGGATTTTCAACATTCTAAAACTGGTTGAGGCTGGGCCCGGTGGCTCAAGCCTATGATCCTAATACTTTGGGAGGCCAAGGCAGGAGGATTGCTTGAGGCCAGAAGTTTGAGAGCAGCTGGGCAACATAGCAAGATCCTGTCTCTACAAAATATTAAAAAATCTCGCCAAGCATGGGGGAGCACACCTGTAGTCGCAGCTACTCAGGAGGCTGAGACAGGAGGATTGCTTGAGTCCAAGTGTTTGAGGTCACAGTAAGCTAAGATGACGACGCCACTGTACTCTAGCCTGGATGATAGAGTGAGACCCTGTCTTGATCAATCAATCAATCAATCTGGCACGTGCTAACCCATGGAAGTTCACAACAGCCCTGCAGGACAGCCCCACCATTCCTCTCTGGAATAGCCCTGCCGCCTCCTCACCATCCTCCCTGCTCCTGCCCCACCCCCACAGCCTGTTCTCTTACATGCAGCCAGAGGGCTCCTGTTGACACCTAAGTGAGATCACATCCCTCCTCTGCTCAAAACCCTCCCGTGGCTCCACCTCACTCAGAGCCAAAATCTTGACCATAACCCACAAGGCCCTGTTTCACTGCCCCCATCCCTCTCTGATGTCATTTCCTGCTATTCTTGCTCTTGCTCACTGTCCATTCCACCACTCTGGCCTCCTTCCTGTCTCTTGAAACCTCCATGCACGGCCCAGCCTCAGGACCTTTGCACTTGCTGTTCCCTCTGTTGTTCCCTCCACCAGGTGTCTGCATGGCCTGCCCCTCACTTCCTGCAGGGTTTTGCTTAAAACTTCTCAGAGAGATTTTCCCAGACCACCCTATCTACAATTGCATGCCTCTTAAAGTACTTCCTATAACTTTCTTGCTTAAATTTTTTATTAGCTCTGATCTCCATAAAATTTTCCATATATTTTACTTGCTTTTCTTTAATCAACTTACCGTCAAGTAGATAGTATGCTTCATAAGGGCATAAGCCCTTCCGTGCTAATGATTTGATTCCTGCAACTGAAAACTCTACTCAGTGGTATGTGGGGGGGCCAGGGACCCCAAGTCAGATGAAGGCATTGGCTGGGGACCCAACACCAGCTGCCATTCTGTCTGTGTTAGTTTAAAATACAGGACTGGTTGCTATGACAGAGGTCCACAGTAACAGAGGTTTAAACAAGAAGGCAATCAGTTTCTTTCTGACGTACCAACATTCGGAGATCAGCAGTCCAGGACTGTTACTACACGAAAGCAGAAATGGCCATGGAGGGAGAACCAGCAAACTCCGCCACCCCCTCCTGAGCTCTGACGCCAGCCCACGGGCCACCAGGCGGATGTCTGAGGCCCTGGCTCATCCTGCTGCCTCCTCTGCTGGGAGTGCGACCCCTGGGCTGCAAAAGGACAAACTCGTGCTTTAAGAGTCTTTGGACTGTTTCTGAATTGTAAAACCCTCGGGCTTTCTGGCAGGGAGGAGGTGGGACCCTGGGCAGAAATGTCAGAAGACCCGGGTCACAGCTGAACTTGACTACTTCTGGTTCTGACACCTTGGAAGACCTCTGAACCTTGATGAGATGGGGAAAAAAATGACTTCCACAGAGCTGTTGGGAAGACCAAATTGCATTACCCAATAAACTCTGAAAAGGAAAAAGTTCTACAAATCATTATGTGCTTTTTCATCATCATCATCACTGCCACCACCATCACCACTGTTTTCCTTTGTGCTGTGCTTATGTAGTTAAATTTGCATAAGTACAATGGGTCCATGATAAGAGACTACTCTATTTGTAGAAATTTCATTTGGAGAGAAAGGTATAGTCTTTCTCCGAGCATTTCTGACACTTCATTCTTTTAAATTAACTCGAACTCCCTCTGAAGGTGCTGGCCTGGCCCCAAGTCTCCGATCGGGGTGGGGGAAGATTCAGAGAACAGGTCCCGGGCAGGCCTAGGGAGGCCCCGGAGCAGGTGTCTCACCCAGAACCACAGCCCAGGAAACGGGCCACAGAAGAGAACTCAAATGGGCAGAAGAGGCTCCCTTTTCTGGGAAAGGCCACGATGTCTCCAGGAGCGGCATAAACGTTCCCTAAAGACCTTATCCCAGAGAACAGCACTCCTTGGGGGGAGGATCCTCTGCGTCACTCTGTCCCCCAGATGTCTTGCTCCGCATGGTCTCTCTGCCTCCAGCTCTTCCCTGACCGGGTCTCACCTTGTCCCCTTCATCTGAGCCACCGTGTCCCCCAGTGAGAGTATTTGACTGGGGGGGTGAAACTTCCTGGTAGGAGCATTACAGAGGCTCCGTGACCTTTCAAGTTGAAACTGGGATTCCGTGACTGGGTGACTCGGCTCTCAGAGTCGATACGTTCACCCACCATGGGCACCAACGAGCTCGGCCGGAGCCCCGCGGGAAGCTGAGCTACGGCAGGGAGAAGACGTGGCAGATGGAGCTGATGCTACAAAGCAGACCTGTGGGCAGTGTGCTGAGCACCCAGGACTTGCTCAAAATCCTTCTTCCTTTATCTACGCTGGCTCCCGCTGCAGGTGCTCAACTCTGGTTGCACTGGGGAACCATCCAGGAAATTCTAAAAGTTCTGCCACCTAAGTCACACCCGAAGACCCATTGCATGAGAATCCCTGAGGCGGGGTCCTGGGCATCAGTATTTGAAAGCTCCCCGGGTGTTTGCAAAGTGCAGCCAAAGTTGACATTCACTGCCCTGGAGACCTCGTCCATCCCCGAGGCAGATGGCTCCACCTGGGACCACGTTCCTGAGTCCCAGGCTCCTCAACATCTCCAGTTACGTGTGTAGAGACATGTCATCTGCCAGGGTAAAGTGGACCATCCCCTCCAGATCTGTGTCTACTCTCCCAGTGTCCCTCATCTCAGGAAAGGGCATCACCAGCTACCCGGCTGTTTCAGGGCAAAAGCTGAGCATCTTCTTTGATTTTTCTCTCTGACAACACATATCCACTCTTTCAGGAACTCCTGTGCTCTCAAAACACATTCCCATCATGATCGCTCCTCCTACCTCCCCCGCAAGCCTTCCACGAGGTCCCCTCTTCCTCTTTTTTTTT
>CAUYSK010057661.1:0-31161 GCA_963575035.1 Avahi laniger
AAACAAAAAGTAGTTCTTTGAAAAAATAAACAAAATTGACACACCTTTGGTCAAACTAACGAAAAACAGAAAAGAAAAATCCCTGATAAGCTCCATCAGGAACAAAAAAGGAGAAGTTACAACTGATGCCGTGGAGATTCAAGATATAATTTATCAATACTACAAAAACCTTTATGCACACAAACTGGAAAATGTGAAAGACATGGATAAATTTTTAGAAACACACAGCCTCCCTAGGCTCAACCAGGAAGAAATAGAATTCCTGAACAGACGATATCAAGGACTGAAATTGAAACAGCAATAAAAAACATTCCAAAAAAGAAAAGTCCTGGACCAGATGGTTTCACACCTGAATTTTACCACAGCTACAAAGAAGAACTGGTGCCTATCCTGCATAAACTATTCCACAGCATCGAGAAGGATGGATTCCTCCCCAACACATTTTATGAAGCCAACATAGCCCTGATACGAAAACCAGGAAAGGACGGAACAAAAAAGGAAAACTACAGACCAATATCCCTTATGAATATAGAAAATTCTCTACAAAATTCTAGCTATCCGAATCCAGGTAGTTATTAAGAAAATAACCCAACATGAACAAGTGGGCTTCATTCCAGAGATGCAGGGATGGTTCAACATATGCAAATCTATAAATGTAATTCACCACATAAACAGAAGCAAAAGCAAAAACTATGTGATTCTTTCAATAGATGCAGAAAAAGCATTTGACAAAATTCAACACCCTTTTATGATAACAACGCTTAACAAAATAGTCACAGATGGGGCTTACCTAAAAATGATACAAACCATTTATGAGAAACCCACAGCCAACATCATACTGAATGGGGAAAAACTGAAAGCATTCCCACTTAGAACTGGAACCAGACAAGGTTTTCCACTATCTCCGCTTCTATTCAACATAGTGCTGGAAGTCCTGGCCACAGCAATCAGACAAAAGAGTGGAATTAAAGGCATTTGAATGGGAACAGAAGTGATCAAACTCTCACTATTTGCTGATGACATGATATTATATCTAGAAAACCCCATGGATTCAACTAAAAGACTCCTGGAATTGATAAATGAATTCAGTAAAGTCTCAGGATATAAAATCAATACACACAAATCAGAGGCTTTCATATACGCCAACAGCAGTCATACCGAGAACCAAATCAAAGACTTAATTCCTTTCACAATAGCAACAAAGAAAATAAAGTATCTAGGAATATATTTAACTAAGGAGGTAAAAGACCTCTACAGGGAGAACTATGAAACATTGAGGAAGGAAATATCGAGAACATAAACAGGTGAAAACCATACCGTGTTCGTGGGTCGGCAGAATCAAGATCGTTAAGATGTCTATACTACCCAAAGTGATCTACAGATTCAATGCAATCCCTATTAAAATACCAACATAATTCTTCACAGATGTAGAAAAATTGATTTTGCGCTTTGTATGAACCAGAGAAGACCCTACATAGCAAAAACAATTTGAGGCAATAAAAACAAAATGGGAGGTATCAACTTACGAGACTTCTAACTTTATTGTAAGGCTGTAGTAATCCAAACAGCTTGGTATTGGCACAAAAATAGAGCCACTGACCAGTGGAACAGAACTGAGAATCCAGATGTAAAACCGTCCTCATATAGCCACCCAATCTTTGACAAAGCAGACAAAAACATACACTGGGGAAAAGAATCCTTATTCAATAAATGGTGCTGGGAAAACTGGAGAGCCACATATAGAAGACTGAATCAGGATCCACACCTTTCACCTCTCACAAAAATCAACTCACGCTGTGTAACAGATTTAAACCTAAGGAGTGAAACTATTAGAATTCTAGAGGAAGATGTTGGAAATACTCTTCTAGACATTGGCCTAGGCAAAGAATTTATGAGGAAGACCCCAAAGGCAATCACAGCAATAATAAAAATAAATAAATGGGACCTGATCAAATTAAAAAGGTTCTGCGCAAAGAAACTGTCACAAGAGCAAACGGACAACCTACAGAATGGGAGAAAATGTTTTCATGCTACAAATCCAATAAAGGGCTGATAACTAGAATCTTCCTCGAACTTGGGAAAATGAACAAGAAAAAATCAAACGACCCTATCAAAAGTTGGAAAAGGACATGAACAGAATCTTTTCAAAAGAAGACATAATAATGGTCAAAAAACATATGAAAAAATGCTCAACATCTCTAATCATCAGGGAAATGCAAATTAAAACCACAATGAGATATCACTTATTTCCAGTGAGACTGGCCTTTACCAAAAAGTCCCAAAACAATAAATGTTGGCGTGAATGCAGAGAGATAGGAACACTCATGCACTGTTCTTGACACTGCAAACTAGTGCAACCTGTGTGGAAAGCAATATGGAGATATCTTAAAAGGATACAAGTGTAAGTACCATTTGATGCAGGAATCCCATTACTGGGCATCTACCCAAAAGAGCAAATGATACTCTCTAAGAAAGACACCTGCACCTGAATGTTTATAGCAGGATAATTCACAATTGCAAAGATGTAGAAATAACCCAAGTGTCCATCAGTACATGAGTGGATTAATAAAATGTGATATATATATATATATACCATGGAGTGCTATTCAGCTTTAAGAAACAATGGTGATATAGCACCTCTTGTATACTCCTGGATAGAGCTGGAATGCATTTTACTAAGTGAGGTATTCCAAGAATGGAAAGACAGGCACCACATGTCCTCACCATCAAATTGGTATTAACTGATCAACACTTAAGTGCACATATAAGAATAACATCTATTGGATGTTGTGCAGGGGGTAGGGGGAGAAGGGAGGAGGAGACGGGTATGTACATACACAAAGAGTGCAATGCGCACCACCCGAAGGATGGACATATTTGAAACTCGGACTTTGGGGGGAGACATGGACAACATACATAACCTAAACATCTGTACCCCATAAAATGCTGAAATTAAAAAAAAATAATAAAGACATTATCTAAAAAAATAAAAAAAATAATAATAATTCACCATGACCAGGTGGGCTTTATTCCAGGGATGCAAGGCTGGTTTAACATACGCAAATCTATAAATGCAATTCGTCACAGAAATAAAAGCAAGAACAAAGACCATATGATTCTTTCAATAGATTCAGAAAAAACATTTGACAAAATCCAACACACCTTTATGATAAAAACTCTCATCAAAATAGGCATAGATGTCTCATTCCTTAAAATTATCAAGTCCATTTATGACAAACCCACTGCCGATATCACATTGAATGGGGAAAAATTGAAACCATTCCCACTGAGAACTGGAACAAAACAAGGTTGCCCTTTATTCCCACTTCTATTCAACATAGTTCTCGAAATCCTTGCCATGGCAATTACGTAAGAGAGGACTATTAAGTGTGTCCAAAGGGTGGCAGATGAGATCAAACTTTCACTCTTTGCTGATGATATGATATTGTATCTATAAAACCCTAAGGATTCATCCAAGAGACTCCTAGAATTGATAAACGAATTCAGTAAAGTCTTAGGATACAAAATCAATACACACAAATCTGAGGTATTCATATATGCCAATAACAGTCAAGCCGAAATTCATATCAAAAATGCAATAATTTTACAATTAGCTTCATGAAAATTAAATATCTAAGAACATATTTATAAAAATATGTGATAGACATATACAGGAAGAATTATGAAACTCTAATAAAAAAAATTGTAGAAGACATAAACAGATGAAAAAACCTACCTTGCTAATGGATTCGTAGAATCAATATCGTTAAAATGTCCATACTACCTAAAGTGATCTACAGAATTAATGCAATCCCTATCAAAGTTCCATAATCATTCTTTACAGAATTAGAAAAAATAATTCTATGCTTTGTATGGATCCAGAGAAGATCTCATGTAGACAAAGCAATCTTAAGTAAAAAGAACAAACTGGGAGGTATCAGTCTACCAAACTTCAAGCTGTACTGCAAGGATATAGTACCTAAAACAGCATGGTAGTGGCACAAGAACAGAGACATTGACTTCTGGTACAGGACTGAGAATCCGGATATGAAATCATTCTCATACGGCAATCTAATCATTGACAAGGCAGACAAAAATATACACTGCGGAAAAGAATGTCTTTTCAATAAATGGTGCTGGGAAAACTTGATAGTTACATGTAGAAGAATGAAACTGGATACCCACCTCTCACCTCTCACCTCTCACAAGAATCAATTCAAAATGGATATCAGACTTAAACCTAAGGCATGAAACCTTAACAATTGTAAAAGAAGATGCTGCGAAGATCCTTTCAGAGATCAGCCTATGCAAGGAATTCTTGAAGAAGATCCCCAAAGCAATCTCTGCAGCAACAAAAATAAATAAATGAGATCTGATCAAATTAAAAAGCTTTTCCACGGCCAAGGAAACTATAATTAGAGTTTCTTGACAGCCTACAGAATGGGAGAAAATATTTGCTCTCTACACATCTGATAAAGTGCTGATAATAAGAATCTATCTAGAACTTTAAAAAATCAACAAGAAAAAATCAAACAGCCGCATCAACAAATGGGCAAAGGAAATGAACAGAAACTTTTCAAAAGAAGACAGAATAATGGCCAGAAAACATATAAAAAATGCTCAACATCTCTAATCATTAGAGAAATGCAAATTGAATCCACAATGAGATATCACCTAACCCCAGTGAGATTGGCCTCTACCAAAAAATCCCAAAACAACAAATGCTGGTGAGGATATGGAGACAAAGGAACACTCTTACACTGCTGGTGGGACTGCAAATTAGTGCAACGTCTGTGGAAAAGAATTTGGAGATACCTCAAAGAGCTAAAAATAGAAATGCCATTCGATCCAGCAATAGCACTATTAGGCATCTACCGAAAAGAGCAAAAGACATTCAATAATAAAGACATCTGCACCCAAATTTTTATGGCAGCACAATTCATTATTGAAAGGATGTGGAATCAATGCAAGTGGCCGTCAATCAATGAGTGGATTATTAAAATTTGGTGTATGTATGCAATGGAATATTACTCAGTCACAAGAAATGACAGTGATCTAGAACCTCTTATACTTTTCTGGATTAAACTTAAGCCCATTATCCAAAGTGAGTCACCACAAGATTGGAAGAATGGGCTCCACTTGTACTCGTCATCAAATTGGTACTAACCGATCAACACTAGGGTACTCACATGGAAGTAATACTCTCCAGGGATTAGGGGCATGGGGGGTAAACCCGCAACTGAAGGACATGGTGAGCATTGTAGGGGGGAAGGGCATGCCTTTAATCATCCCTTGGGTGAGGCAAAGACATAAGATGTAACCAAAATGTGTGTACCCTCATAATAACCTGAAAGAAAAAAAATTGTAAAATGTTCATACTACCCAATGTGTTTTACAACTTTACCACTTGAATGCAATCATCATTAGGTTACCAAAGTCATACTTCACAGATCTAGAAAAAATAATTTTATGCTTTGTATGGAACCAGAGAAGACCCCGTATAGCAAAAGCAATCTTAAGCAAAAAGAACTAATTGGGAGGCATCAATTTACCAGACTTCAAACTATACTACCAGGCTATAGTAGGCAAAGAGCATGGTCTTGGAACAAAAATTGAAATGTACACCAATAGAATAGAACAGAGAACTGAGGTAGAAAACCATCTAGGTACAACCAACTGATCTTCAACAAAGGAGATAAAAGTGTACACTGTGGAAAAGAAGTAATATTCAACAAATGGTGCTGGCAAAAATGAATAGCCACATTCAGAATAATGAAATAGGATCCTATTTCTCACCACTCACAAAAATTAATTCAAGTTAGATAACAGATTTGAATCTAAGGTATGAAACTATAAAAATTCTACAGGTAAATGTAGGAAAAACTCTTCTATATATTGGCCTAGGTAAATAATTTATGACTAAGACCCAAGTGGCAATCATGGCAACAATAAAAAATATAAATTTTATTTGATTAAAATAAAAAGCTTCTGCAAAGCTAAGGAAACAATCAATAGAGCAGATAGACAACCTACAGAATGGGAGAAAATATTTATAAGCTACACATCCAAAAAAAAAGAGGCTGATATTTAGAATTTGCAAAGAACTCAAGCAAATCAGGAAGAAAAGAACAACCCTATTAAAAAGTGGTGAAAAGACAAGAATAGAAATTTCTCAAAAGAAGAAAGACAAATGACAAATAAACTTATGAAAAAATGTTCAACATCACTAATTATCAGGGAAATTCATATTAAAACACAGTGAGATATCACCTTTCCCCTGCCAGAATTGCTTTTAGTAAGAAATCAAAAACAACAGATGCTGGTATGGACACAGAGAGAAAGGAACACTTATCCACTTTTGGTTGGAATGCAAATTCATACCACCCTTATAGAAAACAGTATGGCATTTCCTGAAAGGACTAAAGGTAGACCTAGCATTTAATCAAGCAATCCCACTACTGTGTATCTACTGAAGGGAAAAGACTTTTCATCCAAAAGACACCTGTAGTTTAATGTTTATTGCAGCCCAATTCACAATTGCAAAGGTGTGTAATTAATCCAAGTGCCCATAGGTTTATGAGTGATTTAATAAAATTTGGTATATGTATAACATGGAGTACTCCTCAGGCATAAAAATATATGAATTAATGCCATTTTCAACAATATTTATGGAACTGGAGACTGTTCTCCTAAGAGAAGTATCTAAAGAATGGAAAAACAAACACAACATCCTCACTATTACATTTGGACTAACTGATGAGCACACATGTGAGGGGAGGGGTAAATAACCTACCTAATGGGTACAATGAACACTATTTGGTTGATGAGCACATCTATAGTTGAAACTCAAGCATTATAAACATATTTCATGTAACCTAAAACATTTGTAATCCCTCAATATTTTGAAATTATAATAAAAGAAATCTTAGGGATGTTTATTTTCTCTGGATTTGTCCTACAAGAAAAAAAATGGAGTCATTCAGTCTGAAATAAATGATGCAAGACAACAATTTAAGTGCATATTAATAAATAAAAATCTCTAGTAAAGAGACTAACATGTTCAAATATTTAAATAAGTACTGTTGTAATTTTGGTTTGGAACTCCACTTACAATTTTTTATACGATTAAAAAGACAAAAATTTTAAAGTGATGAAAAAACTATATTATGGGGTACACAGTGTGAAAAGATAAAATTGGTGACAGTAGTAACATAAAAAGAGAGGAGATCTCAATAATAGCTTCATTTTTGTATATGATTGAAGTAAAGATTTATCAATTCAAATTAGATTGTTATAACTTAAGATGTTATATGTAATTTCAATTGTAACCACATATTAAATACCCATACACCATACACAAAAGGAAATGAGAAGCAAATCAAAATATGTCAGTATAAAAAATCAACTAAACACAAAAGAAGGCATTAATGGGGAAAATAAGGCACAAAAATGCTAATAGACATAAAGAAAAGAAATAGCAAAATGGCAGCAGTAAGACTTTTATTATTTGGAACTACATTATGTGTAAGTGAATCAAGATTTCCAATAAAAATGTAGAGATTGAAAGAAAGGATTAAAAAATGATACAATTATATGCTGAATGCATGTAACTCATTTTAAATTCAAAGACAAAATATGTTGAAAATATGGGAAAAGATATTTCATTACAATAGAACCCAAAAGATAGCTGACATGTCTATACTAATATCAAACAAGATAGACTTTAAGTCAAAAACCATTATAAAAGAAAAAGAAGAACATTAAATATTGGATAGAGGGTCAATTAGTAAAGAAGACATAACAATTAAAAACATATATACACTGCACAACAGGCTCCAAAGTGTAGGAAGTAAAACTGACAAAGTTGAATGGAGAAAAAAAGGTATATGATAACAGTTGAGGATTTTAATACTCTATTTTATTTTCACCTATATCGAAGTATGATTGACAAATTAAAAATTGTATATATATATATAAGATACACCAGTTAATACACCTGTGTAAGAAATCCCACAGTCAAATGAGTTAACATGTACATAAGTTTATGTATTACTTTATTTTGTGATGAGAACACTTTAAATTTATTCTCTTACCAAATTCCAAATGTACATTATTATTTAATATATTAACCATGCTGTACATTATATCTCCAGAACTTATAACTAAAAGTGTATACCTAATGACCAATATTTCATTGTTTTTCCCATTCACTAGCTCCTGGCAATCACCATTCTACTCTCTGTTGCTCTAAATTTAATTTTTTTTAAGTTTCCACATATAAGTAAGATCATGAAGTATTTTTCTTTCTCTGTTTTATTTCACATACAATAATGTCCTCCAGGTCCATCCATGCTTTCCCAAATGCCAGGATTTCTTTTTTCTTAATGCTGAATAATATTAGGGGACTTCAAAAAGTTCATGGAAAAGTGGAATCAAAAGTTAAAAACATAAAGTATAAACTTTATTTCTCAACATAAACTCTATCCAAGTCAAGACAATTTTGTAAGCAATGATAGCAGCCATTTAATCCATCCCAAAATAACTGAGTGATCCTGGGAATTTAATCATATCAATGTAATCTTTTTTACATTATTAACTGAAGAATCATAGGCGCCCATTAAAGATATTTTTAACCTTCAGAAGTAAAAAGAAGTCAAAACGAGTCAAATCAGGACTGCAAGGTGGAAGCCCAATGATTGAATATTGAAACTCACAAAATTACCCTTTTTCAGTGCAAAGAATGATCAGAAGCATTGCCATGGAGGAGAAGGGCTCTCTGGAGAAAATGTTTTTGGCATTTTTCTGATAAGACGTTGGCCAATTTTCTGAAAACACTCACGTAATAACCAGATGATATTGTTCTTTGGCCCTGCAGAACGTTAACAAGTGAAATGCCTTAAATATTCCAAAAAGCTCTTGCCATGATCTTTGTTTTTGACTGGTCCACTTTTGCTTTGACCATTCCACTTCTACCTCGTGGTAGACATTGCTTTGATTATGCTTTTTCTTTAGGATTATACTGATAAAGCCATGTTTCATTTAATGTTACAAATTTTCAAGTAAATGCTTTAGGATTTTGATTCCACTTGTTTAAAGTTTCCATTAAAAACTCTACTCTTTTCTGTAACTGGTTTGATGATAAGAGTTTTGACACTCATTGAGTGGAAAGTTTGGTCAACTTTAATAAAGAGAAAAATTTAAATTTTTAAAATATGTGGAAATTGAACAACACACTACTAATCAATCACCAAATTAATAAAGAAATCACAAGGCAAATAAAAAATCCAAATGAAAGCAAATAAGCAATATAGCTAAACTCATGTGATGTAGTTAAAGCAGTGCTAAGAGAGAAATTTATAATGTAAACATGCAAATTAAAAAGAAGATCTCAAATCAATAACCTAACTTTACTAAGTGAAAAATTTCAAAAAAGAAGAGCGAATTAAACAGAAAGACAGGTTGGGAAGAACATCATAAAGATTAGAGTGGAGATAAATGAAATAATGAAAGAATAGAAAAATTAATCCAAGAAAAGTTAGTTCTTTGAATTGAAAAATCTTAGCTAGATTGACTAAGAATAAAGAGAAGATTCAAATTATAAAACTCAGAAAGAAGAAGGAAATTACTCTTGAATTTACAGAAATAAAAATTATTATAAATGAATAATAAAAGCAAGTGTATGCCAAGGAATTGGATATGTGTAAGAAATGGAAAAATTTCTGGAGACATAAGATCTTACAAGATTGAATCATGAAGAAAGCATAAATTTGATTATACCAATAAAGTAGTGAATAGATTGAATCAGTAAAAAGAAGTCCACCAAAGAAGCAATGCTCTAAATCCTACAGCTTTACTGATGAATTGTACAAACTATTTGCAAAGGAATTAATATCAATTCTTCTCAAACAGTTCAAAAATATTAAAGAGGTAGAAACACTTTATAACTCTTTCTAAGAGGTCAGAATTACATTAATACCAAAGCCAAAGACATTGTAAGAAAATAAAACTTCAGGCCAATATAACTTATGATTGAAGAATTAATTTATTAATTATTGATTAAAAATTCAAAAAATACTAGCAAACTGAATTCACCAACATATTAAGAGGACTACACACCATGATTATAATTAAGGGAATATCATTGGTTCCCCAAAATTCATATATTGAAATCCTAAATCTCAATGGCATTTGAAGGTAGAATATTTGGGAGACAATTAGGTTTTGAGGTTGAAACCTTCATGAATGGGGTGGACTTTAAGGATGTACTGAATGACTAGTATTATTACATACAAAAGTGTGTTGACATTTATGGAGTTATAGATGATAAATAAAGTCAATACCTTTAATTCCTTTTTTAATTTCATATTTCCATGACATTTTTGAAATTCACTCAGATAGCTTCTAGAAGATTTCTCGGAAGAATCCTTACAGGTAATTAGAGAGTGGGGTAGTATGTTAAAGTGCTAAAAGAGAGAGAAAAAAACCCTGCCAAATGAGAATACTGTACCCAGCAAATTTATTTTTGCAACATGAAGAAAAGATCAAACAAATAAAACCTGAGGGAATTTCCCAACACCAGAACCGTCTTAAGAAAAATGTTAAATAAAAATTTGTCAATCTGAAACAAATGGATAATAATGTGTAACAAGAAAACATCTGAAGATATTATACTCAATTGTAAAAAAAAAAGAAAACAAAAATTCAGAATATTATAATATTATATTTTGAGGTAAGTAAGCCACTTATATCTTAAGTATAATGACTAAAAGACAAAACTATTAAAATTAATACTAATGACAACAATTATTTCAGAGATAGACAATATAAACTGATGTGAATTGAAAGATCAGTAAGTCAAAACAGAGGAGGGGGATGGTATTAATATATAAAGTTTGTTGTTGTGGTTTTCTTTGTAATCAAAGTTAAGCTGTTATGAGTTTAAAATAAATTGTTATAATTATAAGAAGTGTTTTGTAAGCTTCATAGCAATCACAATTCAAAATTTTATAATAGATATTCTAGTAATAAATAGAATCAAATAAAAATGTACTACTAGAGAAAATCACTTAACTCCAAAAGAAGACAGTAAGAGAGGATGAAACGAAAAGAAAAAGATATATTTCTGGGCTATCTATTCTGTTCCATTTATCTATGTGTCTCCTTTTATACTAATACCATCCTGTTTTTGTTGCTATAGCCTTGTATTATAATTTGAGGTTGGATAATGTGATGCTTCCAGATTTGTTTTTTTTGCTTAGGATTGCTTTAGTTATTCAGGCTCTTTTTTGATTCCCTATGAATTTCAGGATCGTTTCTTAATTCTGTGAAAAATAATGTTGGTAATTTGATGGGAATTGCATTGAATATATAAATCAGTATAGACAATATGGACATTTCGACAGTATTGACTTTTCCCATCCATGGTATGGGATTTTTTTCATTTTTTGGTGTCTTCAACAATTTCTTTCATCAATGTCTTGTGGTTCTCCTTAAAGAAACTTTCACCTCCTTGGTTAAATACTCCTAGATATTTTTTTCTTTATTTGTTTTGCATCTATTGTAAATGAGATTGAGTTTTTGATTTGATTATCAGCTTGGCTGATATAAGTATATAGAAATGCTACTGATATTTGTATATTAATTTTGTAACCTGAGACTTTGCTGAATATGTTAATATCAATTCCAGGAGTCTTTCGGTGGAGTCTTTAGGGTATTATAAATATAAGGTCATATCATTGGCAAACAGGGATAGTGTGACCTCCTTTTTTCAGATTAGACTGCCCTTTCTTTCTTTCTCTTGCCTGATTTCTCTCGCTACGACTTCCAGTATTATGTTATATAAAAATGGTGTCACTAGACATCCTTGTCTTGTTCCAGATCTTACGGGCAATGATTTCAACTTTTCCCAATTCAATATGATATTTTCTGTGAGTTTGTCATGTATGACTTTTTTATTTTGAGGTTTTTTCCTTTTATGCCTAGTGTGTTAAGGATTTTTATCATGAAGTGGTGCTAGGTTTTATCAAATGTTTTCTCTGCATCTATTGAGATGATCATATGGTTTCTGTTTTTCAGTCTATTTCTGTGGTGAATCACTTTATTTATCTGTGAATGTTGAACCATCATCATATCCCTGCAATGAAACACACTTCTTAACGGATAATTATCTTTTTGATGTGCTTTTGGATTTAGTTTGCTAGTATTTTGATGAGGGTTTTTACATTTAAGTTCATCAAGGATATCAGTCTATAGTTTTGTTGTTGTTGTGTCCTTTCCAGGCTTTGGTATATGGGTTATAGTGGCTTTCTGGGTTCTCAGCTCTGTTTCACTAGTCAATATCTCCGTTCTCGTGCCAGTACCAAGCTGTTTTTCATTTATGATTAAACTTATTTGAATCCTATCTCTTTTTTTCTTTTGTTAATCTAGCTAATGATCTCTCAATTTTATTTATCTTTTCAAACAACCAATTTGTAGTTTCCTTGATCCTCTGTCATTTTTTTTTAGTTTCAATTTTATTTAATTATGCTGTGCTATTTGTTATTTCTTTTCTTCTGCTAGCTTTTGGTTTGGTTTCTTCTTGTTTATATAGTTCCCTGGGATGTGACTAGGTTTTTAATCTGTAAACTTTGTTTGTTTTTGATGTATGCATTTAGCACTATGGCAAATAGAAGAGATATTGCTTCTATGCAACTAATACTTAAAACTGCTTTTCTTGTATCCCAGAGATTTTGGTAACTTTGTCATCAATGTCATTCAAATAAAAATATTTTTTTAATTTTGATCTTGATTTAATCATTGATTAAAAGATTATTCAGCAGTAGATTGTTTAATTTCCATGTGTTTGACAACAAACTGATCTATGACAAAGCAGGCAAAAACATACATGAGGGAAAGCACCCTCTATTGAACAAATAGTGCTAGAAAAATCAGAGAGCCCCTCACAGAGGACCATAATTGGATCCCTATCTCTTGTCCTACACAAAAATTAACTCAAGATTGATTAAACCCTTCAGTGTAATACCTGACACCATAAAAATTGTGGAGCAAAACTTAGAAAAAACTCTTCTGGACATTGATCTCAGAAAAGAATTTATGACTAAGATGCCAAAAACAAATACAACAAAATAAATAAATAAATAAATGAGATTTAATTGAACTAAAAACATTGTCTGCAAAGCAAAAAATAAATAAATAAATAACCAAGAGAGTAAATATCCTGCAGAATAGAAGAAAATATTCACAAACTATACATCCAACAAAAGACTAATGTACAGAATCTGTAAGGAACTCAAACAAGTCAGCAAGATAATACTTATAAGCCCATTAAAAAATGGGCAAAAGACATGAACAACTTTTTTCAAAAGAAGATATACAAATGAGCAAAAAAAGATACGTAAAAAGGCTCAACATTGCTAACCATCAAGGAAATGCAAATTAAAACCACAATGAGATGCCACTTTATTCCTGTCAGTATAGCCATTATTTAAAAGTCAAAAAATAACAGATGTTGGCACAAATATAGTGAAAGGGGCATGCTTATGTCCTATTGGCAGTAATGTAAATTAGTACTGTTTCCATGGAATACGGTGTGGAGAGTTCTC
This sequence comes from Avahi laniger, assembly GCA_963575035.1. Taxonomy (NCBI): domain Eukaryota; kingdom Metazoa; phylum Chordata; class Mammalia; order Primates; family Indriidae; genus Avahi; species Avahi laniger. The sequence goes on from CAUYSK010057661.1 coordinate 13,602, forward strand.
AAAGAAGTAAAAGTAGACCTTTCATTTGATCCAGTAATCCCACTACTGGGTATCTACCAAAAGGAAAATATGTCTTTATATAAAAAAGGCTCATGCATTCATATGATTATTGCAGAACAATTCACAATTGCATATATATGAAATCCACCTAAGTACCCATGGACTGATAAATGGACAAAAAATATGGTATACATATAACATAGAATAGTATTCAACCATAAAAAAGAATAAAATAATGTCTTTCCCGGCAACATGGATGGAACTGGACGCTACAATTCGAAGTATCTCAGAAACAGAAAAATAAACACCAGATATACTCACTTATAAGTGAGAAAACAACAATTTGTATACATAGTCATATATCATACAGAGTGCTATAAGAGATTTTGGAAATTTAGATGGGAGGAGAATGGAAGGGGGATGAAGAGTCAAAATTTACCTGTCAAGTACCATGCATACTCTTCAGTGACAGGTGCACTAAAAGCTCTGAATTCATCATTGTAAAATTTATCAAAAAACCACTTGTGCCTCGTAAATCTGTTGATCAGAAAAAGAAAAAAAAATTCAGACAACAAGAAAGTTAACAGAATGGCAGTAGTAAATCCTTACCTGTAAGCAATGACCTCAAATATAAATGGATTAAATGTACCTATTGAAAGACACATAATGGTGGCATGGATTAAGAAAGCAAGCTCTGAATATATCCTGTTTACAAGAAATTCTCTTCACCCATAAAGACACGCACAGACTGAAAATGAAGGATGGGAAAAGATATTCCATGCAAAGAGAAACCAAAACAGAGTGGGTGTAGCAATACTTATATTAGATAAAATAGCCCTTAAGTAAAGAATGGTAAAAATGAAAAAAACATTAAAGTCATTCTATAATGATAAAGGGGAAAATATAGCAAAAGGATACAATGATTGTAAATATATACACCCAACAAAAAACACCCAAATATATAAAACAAATATTAACAAATCTAAAAAGATAGATTTACCACAATACCATAATAGTAGGAAACTTTAACACCCCACTTTCAGCAATATGCATATCATCCAGTCAGATAATTAACAAAGAAACTTTAAAGTTCAATTGTACTGTTGACTAAATGGACCAAACAGACATATACAGAACATTTCATTCAACAGCTGCAGAATACACATTTTTCTAAACCACACATGGGACATTCTACAGGGTAGATTATATGTTAGCTCATTACAAGTGTTAACAAAGTAAAAAAAAAATGAAATAATGTCAAATATTTTTCCTTACCACAGTGGAAATAAACTAAAAAACACTAACGGAAGGAATGTTAAAACTGCACAAGTTCATGGAAATTAAAGTCAATATCCCTGAACAATGGAAGAGTCAATAAAGAAATTTAAAAATTCTTTGAGACGTATAAAAATGGAGACACAACATACCAAAACCTTTGAGATACAGAACAACCAGTAATAACAGGGAAGTTTATAGTAATTGACATCTGTGAAAAAAAGTGGAAAGGATTCAAATAAACAACTGAATGATGCAGCCCCAATAACTAAAAAAGCAAGAATAAATGAAACCCAACATTAGTAGAATAGAAATAATAAAAATAAGAGCACAAAAATGTAATTGTACAAAATAAAATACAAAAAGATCAATGAAATGAAATGTCGATTTTTTGAAAACATTATAAAATTGACAAACATTTAGCTAGATTAAGAAAATATTAGAGAAACTTAAATAAATAAAATCAGGTTCATAAAAGTAGACATTACAAACCAATAATTAGAAATGGGATAGAAGCAGTAATAAAATGTTTTATCAAAGGAAAGTTCCAGACCTGATGGCTTCATTGCTGAATTATAGTGACAATTCCAAGAAGAATACTAAACTACTGAAATTATTTCAGAAGACTGAAAAGAAGAAAATACCTCCAAACTCATTCCATGAGATCGGTATTACCCTGATACCAAAACTAGAAAACGACACAGCAGATAAAGAAAACTACAGGCCACTATCTCTGATGAACATAGATGCAAAAATTCTCAAGAAACTACTAAGAAACCAAATCCAGTAATACCTTAAAAAGATCATTTTCCATGATGAAATGGGATTTATCTCAAGGTTTCAAGCATGGTTCAGCATATGCAAATCAATAAATATGATATATCACATTAATAGAATCAAGGATAAAAGCTATATAATTGTTTCAACAGATGCCAAAATCCCAATTAATATGTTAAGTGAAATAATCCAAACAGAAAAAAGACAAATGCTGTGTGTTCTCACTCCCATATTGGAGCTAAAAATGTTATCATGGAGGTAGAGAGTAGAATGGTAGTTACCAGAGGAAAAGTAAGGGGAGGGAAGGATGAAGCAAGGTTCAGTATTGAGTAAAAAAGTACAGTTAGATAGAAATAATAAATTCCATTATTCAATAGTACAGTAGGGTGACTATATTTATTGATAATTTTTGTACATTAAAAATAACTAGAAGAGAAGATTTCAAGTGTTCTTAGCAAAATGAAGTGATAAGTGTTTGAGGTGATGAATATACCAATTACTATACTTTCATAACTACACATTGTAGGCATGTATGAAAATAACATTTGCACACAATAAATATGTACAGTTATTATGTATTAATAAAAATTGCGATTATTTGATACATTGGAATTAATAAAGGGAATGAGTTAAAAAAACCTCTTTTTCTGTTTTCCATGAACTCCAAAAGAATATGAAATATGACAGCTCCTGTTATTACAGGAAAATACAATTTATAGTGGCTTACCATTTTCCAATAGGCCACACAACATTTAATATTGTCTATGACTTCAGGTTGGAATTGATCACTTTAAAATCTGAATCAACAATTTTTGTAGAGTCATAAAATGTCAGAAATGAATGAAAAATAGAGATCATTGAATATAGCACTTTCATAGATTTTTTTCTAGTTAGAAATGCTCAGACAGAAGGAAGAAAAATGAGCTAAGTCTTATTACTAGTTACTAACAGAACTAGACACAAAATTAACCTTTTTTTAAAGGTTAATTGGCTCCTGATTAAAAATTCTCCCCACTTTGCGTTTGAAATAACTCTTTACTTGGCCAGAAAGACCTACTCTCTGCATCGATTATATGGTACAATGAGGGGCATTAGCCACAGCTCCATGCCTTAAATATTTTTTCTGCTGTCAGTTATATTGATGTAATTTCAATATTAAGAAATTATTTTCGGGAGGCACAGTCACTTCAGTTTTGCTACATAAAAATACAGATATACTATCTACCAACCTACATAACTAGGGTTGATGGAGGATGTTTAAATGTTGTCTGTCACAAAATTCTTAAATGAGATTTATTATTTATTTATTACTGATACTGTCGTCTTAACAAGTAGTGAAAGATCAGATTAAAATTTTGGGTGAACTAATACACTGTTGGTGGGAATGTAGACTGATACAGCCATTATGGAAAATGGTATGAAGATTCCTAAAGAAATTAAAAAAAATTAGAATTCCTCCAGCAATTCCTCCTCTGCATAGACACAAAGGAGAATAAATCATGAACTCAGAAAGATATCTTCTGGATACAACAGCATATCATCAGCAAAGAGTGAGAGTTTGACCTCTTCTTCCCCCATTCGGACACCCCTGATTCCCTTCTCTTGTCTGATTGCTCTGGCAAGAACTTTCAGCACTATGTTGACTAGAGGTAGAGATAGTGCTCAATGTTGTCCGGTTCCAGTTCTAAGCAGGGATGCTTTCAATTTTTCCCCATTCAATATGATATTGGCTGTGGGTTTATCATATATGGCCTTAATAATTTTAAGGAATGTCCCATCTATGCCTATTTTGTTACAGGTTTTTATCATAAAAGAGTGCTGGATTTTATCAAACTCTTTTTCTGCATCTATTGAGAGAATCCTATGTTCTTTGTTCTTGTTTTTATTTATGTGGTGAATTTCATTTATAGATTTGCATATGCTGAACTAGGCTTACATCTCTGGGATAAAGCTCACCTGGCTATGATGATTTTTTTTGTTTGTTTGTTTTGATGTGCTGTTGGATTCAGTTTGCTAAGATTGTGTTGAGGATTTTTGCATCAATATTCATCACGGATATTGGTCTGTAGTTTTCTTTTTTTGTTGTGTCCTTTCCTGGCTTTGATATCAAGGTGATATTAGCTTCATAGAATCAGCTGGAGAGGACAGCATCCTTCTCAGTGTTGTTTATTAATTTCTGCAGTATAAGTATGTGTTCTTCTTTGTTGCATTGGTAAAATTCATGTGTGAACACATCTGGTCTGGGACTTTATTTTTTGGAAGATTTTTTATAGCTACCCCAATTTCTGCACTTGATATTGGTCTGTTTAGGAATTCTATCTCCTCCTGATTGAGCTTAGGAAGGTTTTGTGTTTCTAAGAATTTTTCCATTTCCTCCATATTTTGTGGTTTTGGGGCATATGGATTTCTATAGTATTCAAAGATAAAGTTTTGTATTTCCATGATGTCTGTAGTGACCTCTCCTTTTTCATTTATAATTGAGTTCATTTCCTTTCTAGTTTTGTCAATCTAGCAAGAGGGCTATCAATTTTTTTTTATCATTTTGAAAAGTCAGCTTTTGGTTTTATTGATCTTCTGTATAGTTCTTTCATTCTCAATTTCATTTAATTCTGACTTGATCTTAGTTATTTCATTTCTTCTGCTAGGTCTGTAATTAATTTGCTCTTCTTTTTCCAGTTCCTGGAAATAGTTTATTAGTTTGTTGATTTGTGAGCTTTCTGTCTTTTGGATGTGATAATTTAATGCTATTAGTTTTTCTCTCAGGAATACTTTTGCTGTATCCCACAGATTTTGATAATTTGTGTCCCCATTATCCTTTAATTCAAGAATTTTTCGATCTTCATCTGGAGTGCTTCCTTGACCCAGTAATCATTCAGCGATAGATTGTTTAATTAACGTGAATTTATGAGGCAATGAGTGTTTCTGTTGGAATTGATCTCTATTCAGTAAGTGGTGCTGGGAAAACTGGATATCCACATGCAGAAGATTGAAACTGGATCCCCACCTCCCACCTCTCACAAAAATCAACTAATGATGGATAACAGACTTAAACCTGATGCTCAAAACTTTAAGAATTCTGGAAAAAAATGCTGGACACACTCTTTTAAACATCGGCCTATGTAAAGAATTTATGAAGAAGACCCCCAAAGGAATCATAGCAGCAACAAAAATAAACAAATGGGACCTGATCAAATTGAAAAGCTTCTGCACAGCCAAGGAAATTATCATCAGGGGGACTAGAAAACCTACAGAATGGAAGAAAATATTTGCATGTTACACATCCAATAAAGAAAGGGCTAATAAAAAAAATCTATATAGAACTTAGGAAAATCAACAAGAAAAAATTGAACAACCCCATTAATAAATGGGCAAAGGACATGAACAGAAACTTTTTAAAAGAAGACAGAATAATGGCCAGCAAACATATAAAAAAGTTCTCAACATCTCTAACCATTAGGGAAATGCAAATCAAACCTGCAATGAGATATCACCTAACTCCAGTGAGAATGGCCTCTATCAAAAAGTCCCCAAACAACAAATGTTGACGTGGATGTGGAGAGATTGAACACTCTTTCACTGCTACTGGGATTGCAAATTAGTACAAGCCCTGTGGAAAGTAATTTGGAGATACCTCAAAGAGCTAAAAATAGAAATACCATTTGATCCAGCAATCCCACTACTAGGCGTCTATCCAAAGGGGGAAAAAAAGATATTCTATAATAAAGACATCTGCACTCAAATGTTTATGGCAGCACAATTCACAATTGCAAAGCTGTGGAAACAAACCAAATGTCCATCAATACATGAGTGGATTAATAAAATATGATATGATATATATACATACACACACCATGGAAGACTACTCAACTAAAAAAAAACCAATGGTGACCTAGCAACCCTCATATTATCCTGGATAGATCTTTAGATCATCCTTTGAAGTGAGGTATCACAAGGATGGAAAAATAAGCATCATATGTACTCGCCATCAAATTGGTACTAACTAATCAACACTAAGGTGCTCACATGGTAGTGATACTCATGGTGTGCCAGTCAGGTGGGGGGATGAGGAGTGGGCTGTGGTTGGGGATAAATCCACATCTAATGAAAATGGGGAACACTGTATGGGTGAAGGACATGCTTGTAACCCTGCCGTGGGCTAGACAAATGCATTTCATGTCACCAAAATGTTTGTACTCCCCATAATATCTTGAATAAAAAAAAAGAATGAAAAGCAACACCTTATAATAACAGTTTATAATTTTGAAAATAAAATATCTAACATCTTTTATTTTTGAAATAAAATATCTAACAAGTTAAAAAAAGTGATATCTGCACTTCCATGTTCCTTGAAGCATTATTCACAATAACCAAGATATGGGAAAAAAAATAACCTTAAGTGTCCATCAATTAAAAAAACTAATAAATAAAATATGATGTATATGTGTGTATATATATATGTGTGTATATATGTATTTGTATATATTAAATGGAATATCACCCAGCCTTCTAAAAAGAAGTTGATCCTCTATTTGCCAGAATATGGATAGACTTGTCAGACATTATGCTATATCAAATACATCGGATGTAGAAAAATATTGCACTAGTTCACTTAAATATGTAATCTAAAAGTAAGAGTTAAGCATGAACAGATAGAGAATAAAACAGTGATCACCAGAAGAGGAAATGGTGTGAGCAAATTGCAGTAGGCTTTTTGTTAAATAAGTAGATTTTAGATGCTGTTGTCTGAAAAGAAAATAACTGTGTGAGATGAGAGATATATTCATTTGATTCATTATAGTAGCCATTTTTACTGTCTATACGTATATTGCAATCATCATGTTTTACAATCTCATGGTTTATACCTCAAATATATACAATAAAATTTGTTTTAAAAACAAAATAAAAAAAAGAATTGTTTGTGAAGAAAGAGGTCTATGTTTTGGTATATTTGTATACACTTCACCCCATTGGCGAAAGTGGAATTGCCACCCTAGGATTGTGGGCATGATGAAACATACAACACCTGATACTGAACAGATAAAATTTATAGCAATGTATTAGTTGCATATACTTACAGCACAAGGGAGGCTGACACAACATGTTTTGGAAAGCTACGTGGCTTGCCCTCAGCCTCAGGATATGAATGGATAAGCATTGTAATTATAATAAGGTGAGGTGGCCTTGCTCCCATGGAAAAGTATGAATGACTTGTATAAAAAAATTTTGTAGTCTAGCAGAGGACAGAAACCTGCTACTCAAGGTAAACAGGGACTGTGTCTTCTCCATAATACTGAAAGTTGTTTAAATGAGGAGCCTTTCTGTGGGAGAACAATGAGGAAGAAAACTTGAATTTCAATTTAGGCCATTCGAGGCTCACCATGATTGTCTCATATGTCAAGACACACATAATACTGAGGCTTAATTTTAGACCCTATACCACATGTTTTAAGTATGAGGAAATTTCAAGGGAAGATCATTCAATGACTTTTTGATATTTGGGAGTGATGTCAGTAAGATGACAGAGTAGAAGATACCAACTTTTATTCCTTTACAGAAAACAACAATGTGACAACTATCTGTGAATGACAATAACATTGGGAGTGCTAAACTAAGAACATACAGTAAAATAGTGGAGCAAAAAGACAGAGAATAGCCACAGAGAAAAGATTGTTTTGAGCATCAGCATACCTGAGATGTCTGAAGATGACTGGGGACAAAGAAGAAGGGTAGGGCTATCTATTAGTGATGTGGCATGTGCCACTCTGGTCCTCAGTTGCCCAATCCACAGAGGATCCTGGTAGCTTTTGCCACTGAAATAACCAACAGCCATCACCATCATGAACAGCTAAATAGAGGGAGATGCTGCTGTATTACTCTCCCAAGAAGAAACCAATTTTGTGCTGTCCTGGGAGTGGGCTGCCACCACCCCCACCAAACCATGCTTCAGACCCCAGAGCCACTGTCACTCTGCATGTGCCCATGCTCCAAATCCTGGTCTGTACCTTTGGACACTAGAGCCACTGTTACATTGAACTAACCCATGTCCTGGACTTCAGAGCCACTGTCACTCCTCATATTCCCTTGCTTCAGGCACTGTGCCTTCTCCATGGTTATCTGTGCCTAGGACATCAGAGCCACTTCTGCAGTGGGAGAGCCTGTGCTTAAGACTCTAGAGATGCTGTAGCTATGCACATGTCTATGCACCATATTTTGGATCTTTGGCTGCTCCAGGAAGACCTACATTAATGATACTTGAGTCATTGCTGCTGCAGGAAAAATTCTCATTCCAATCATTGCAGCATCGGCAGCTCTGTACATACCCACGCTCTGAACACTAGCTGTATAGCTGCTCTATGAGTGCTGCAAATCAGACACTGGTACCAATTCCACTGCAAACACAACCACAAATTTAATGAATATTAAAGTGGGATCCCCTCAGCTATAATTTTCCCCATGATAGGAGTAACTCAGTAGCATTTGCTATGGAAGTTCTTAACATTCTTTACCATGACTGCACACTTTTATAGCAATGGATGCTTAGGACCTCTGCAAATTTTGCTGATGCCAGCTTAAGCTGATATAGCTGTACAGAGACAACACTGCTGCACCTCCATTGGAGCCAGAACTGGCAAATACAAGATAGTGACATTGCACCCACTCAAATACAAAGATCTTTCCCCACTAAAATCAGTCCATAAAATCTGGAAGAGGTGACTATTCCATCAATGTGCCGACCTCAAAGCAAGGCAGCAGGAAACATGAAACAAACAAAAAAAGGAAATATGACACATCAAATAACACATTTTGTTTTATTAACGGATTCTAAAGAAATGGAGATATAAAAATTGCCTTAAAAATTTTTAAAAATAATTGTTTTAAGGAAGCTCAGTGAGATACAAGAGAATACATAGAAAAAAATCAATGAAATTAGGAAAACAATAAATAAACAAAAGTTCAACAGAGTGGTAGAAATTTAAAAAACAAACAAACAAATTCTGGAGATTAAAAATACAATGAATGAAATCAAAAATGCAATGAAGAATGTCAACAGCGAAAGTGAAAAAGCAGCAGAAAGAATCTGTGAATTCAAACACAAGTCATTTAAAAAATGCAGTCAAAGAAGAAAAAATAAAAATAAATGAAAAGAAATAAGAATACCTATAGGATTTATGGGATACCATCAAAAGAGCTAACTTTTGCATTGTGGAGATATAGGAGGAGAAGAGAATATAAATGGACAGAAATCTTATTTAAAGAAATAATGGCTGAAAACTTCCCAAATGGAGAAATATATGAATGTCTAGGTCCAGGAATCTCAAAAAACTCCATTAAGGACCAAATAAAAAAATATTACACCAACATATATTGTAATTAAACTGTAAAAGATCAAAAGAAAACAGAATCTTGAAAGCAGCAAGAGTAAATAAGTTCCTCACATATAAAGAAACATCCATAAAACTCTTGGTAGATTTCTCAGCAGAAACCTAGCAGACCAGGGCACAGTAGGATGACATAGTCAAAGTGCTGAAAAATAATATGCCAATCAAGATGAATTTACCTAGAAAAGAAGTTTATTTTTAGAAATGAAGAAGTGATAGAGAAACTCTCAGAAAAAGAAAAGCTTAGGGAGCTCATCACAATTAGAACAAGATAAGCCGAAGGGAATTCTTCAAGATGAAGCGAAAGAATGCTATTTAGTAACAAGGAAACATGAAAGTGTAAAAGTCACTGTTAAAAGTAAATACATAGTAAAATCCAGACTACTCTAATTCTGTTATGGTGGTATGTAAATCACATCTCTAGTGTAAACCTTAAAAGAAAAATCTATTAAAAAAGTATAGTGGCCTGGTGCGGTGGCTCACGCCTGTAATCCTAGTACTCTGGGAGGCTTAGGCAGGCAGATTGTTCTGAGCTCAGGAGTTCGAGACCAGCCTGAGCAAGAGTGAGACCCCGTCTCTACCAAAAATAGAAAGAAATTAATTGGACAGCTAAAAATATATATAGAAAAAATTAGTCGGACATGGTGGCTCATGCCTGTAGTCCCAGCTACTCAGGAGGCTGACAGTAGGATTGCTTGAGTCCAGGAGTTTGAGATTGCTGTGAGCTAGACTGATGCCACGGCACTTGCCCCAGGCAAAAGAGTGAGACTCTGTCTCAGAATAAAAAAAAAGTATAGTGACAATAATTTGTTAAAAAGTACCTAATAATAAAAGATGTAAATTGCAATATCAAAAACACAAAATGGGGGGAGTAAAAGTGGAGAGTATTTATATAAAATTGAGATTAATTTGTTATAAGCTTAAAATAGAATGGTGTAATTATTAGAAATCTTATGTAAGCTTCAAAGTAACCAAAAGCAAAATCTATAGTACATACACAAAAGATAAAGAGAAAGGAATCAAAGCATGCCACTACATAAAACCATCAAATCATAAAAGAAAAAATAAAAAGAGAAGAAGAAAAAAAAGGCTCTACACAATTGTGAAAAAAATTTAACAAAATGGCAATGTGAAGTTGGTCAATATCAATAATTACCTTGAATGTAAATGAATTAAAATATCCAATCAGTAGATGGTGCTTGCTGGGATGAGGAGGTTGCTGTGTTGTTTTTGGATCCTGTAACCAGCTCTTGTTCCTCTAGAGAGGCATTCTTGTGCCTCGAGTGGTGGGTGGGGCCCTACTGACAGGGAGGTAATTCTGCACACCCATTTACTTCATCTACTGACTCATCATAAAGGGTGTGGTGGAATCTCACCCACAGACACCACTTACTGGCTCAGAGACTAAACAGGACATGTCATTATCCAAACAAAACTCTAAAGGCAAGAACCAACAACTGATCCAGATGAGAAAGAACCAGCGAAAGAACTCTAGAAGTATGAAGACTGAAACAGAAAGCTCACTCCCAAACAGGAACACTAGCTCTCTAGCAATGGACGTTAACAAAATTCAGAACACTAAAATGATAGAAGAAGAATTTCGAACATGGATTGTAAGAAAACAAAATGATGTGCAAGAAAAAAGTGGATAACCAACACAAAGAAAACACACACACACAAAAAAAATACAGGACTTGGAAGAAAAATTCACTAAAGAACTGGAAATATTAAAGAAAAATCAAACTGAACTCCTGGAAATAAAGAATTTATTTAAGGAACTACAAAATACAATGTAAAGCCTCAAGAACAGGGTAAATCAAACAGAAGAAAGAATCTCAGGGATTGAAGATAACACCTTCCAATTAAATAAGTCAGTCACAGAGATAGAGAAGAGAAATAAGAGAAAAGAGATAAGTCTATGAGAAATGTGGGATTATGTGAAGAAGCCTAATGTGAGAGTTATGGCCATGCCTGACAGTGAAGAAGAAAACAGCCAAGAGTTAGAAAAGCTATTTGAAGATGTAATAGTGGAAAATTTCCCATGCTTTGCTAAAAATCTAAACAACAAGGTACAAGAAGCTCACAGGACACCTGGGAGATTCAATGCAAACAGGAAGACACCACGACACGCAGCCATCAGATTGATCAAAATATCCACTAAAGAGGCCCTTCTATAAGCTGTAAGGTGAAGAAAACAAGTAACATACAAAGGAAAGACGATGTGAATAACCCCAGAATTATCAACTGAAACCTTACAAGCAAGAAGAGACTGGGGTCCCATTCTCACTCTTCTGGAACAGAATAATATCCATCCTAGAATCTTGTACCCTGCAAAACTAAATTTCATATAATAAGGAGAAATAAAGACATTTTCAGTTAAGCAAAGACTGAGGGAATTAACCAAGACAAGTCCAGCCTGCCAAGATGTAATTAAAACAGAGTTACACACGGATCAGCACAAGAAACACACACGAATGTGAAACCACCTAAAAGCTAAAGATCAAAGACAAGATACCACAATGGCTCAAGAGAGAAAACAAACCAACAAAGTTCAACCCAATGAAATGAACATAAATTTGCCCAAACTATCAGTTCTCTCAATAAATATGAATGGCTTGAACTCCCCATCCAAGAGACATAGGCTGGCAGAATGGATAAAAAAAATACAAGCAAGGTTTCTGCTATCTTCAGGAAACACATCTAACCTGCAGGGATGCATTTAGACTCAAGGGAAGGGGGTGGAAATCAACATTTCAAGCAAACAGAAGCCAAAAGAAGGCTGATGGGGCGGTTTTCGTTTCAGATAACTTAGTATTTAAATGAGCAAAAGTAATGAAAGACAAAGATGGTCACTATATAATGGTGAAGGCTACAGTTCAACAAGAAACCATAAAAATTCTAAATATCTATGCACCCAACTTAGGTGCATCCAGATTCATAAAGCAAGCTCTACTTGATCTAAACAAATTGGTACACAGCAACACCATAATGGTCGGAGACTTCAACACCCTGCTGACAGCACAGAGCAGATCCTTCAAACAGAAAATTAACAAAGAACTAATGGACTTAAACAGAACTCTAGAACAAATGGGCCTGACTGACATTTACAGGACACTATACTCAAAAATCACTGATTATATATTCTTCGCATCAGCTGATGGGACATTCTCAAAGATTGACCATATCCTAGGACACAAAGCATGTCTCAAAAAATTTAAAAAACAGAAATCATACCAAGTATCTTCTCAGACCACAGTGGAATAAAAGTAGAAATCAACCCTAACAGAAACTCTCATTTCTACACAAAGTCATGAAAACTAAACAACCTTCTGCTGAATGATTACTTCACAAAGGAGGAAATCAAAATGGAAATCAAAAGATTCTATGAACTAAATGACAAAGGAGACATAAGTTACCAAAATCTGTGGGACACAGATAAAAGAGTCTTGAGATTAAATTTTATTTCCATAAATGCCTATATCGAAAAGACAAAAAGATCACACATAGATGACCTAATGAATCCACTCAAAGAGCTGGAAAAAGAAGAACACCCCGACCGAAAACCCAGCAGAAGAAGTACAATTAGTAAGATCAAATCAGAACTAAAAGAAATTGCCAACAAGAAAACTTTATGGAAGAGTAATAAAACAAAAAATTTGGTTCTTTGAAAAAGTAAACAAAATTGACACACCTTTGGTGAGACTAATGAAAATCAGAAAAGAACAACCTCTAATAAGCTCCATCAGGAACTACAAAGGAGAAATTACAATTGATACCATGCAGATATAAGATATAATCTATGAATACTACAAAAACCTTTATGCACACAAACTGGAAAATGTGGAGGAAATCGGCAAATTTTTAGAAGCACACAGCCTCCCTAGGCTCAATCAGGAAGAAATAGAATTCCTGAGAAGACCAATATCAAGGACTGAAATTGAAATGAAAAAAAAAAAAAAAACCTTCTGAAAAAGAAAAGTCTTGGACCAGATGGTTTCACATATGAATTTTACCACACCTACAAAGAAGAATTGGTGTCTATCCTTAAAAATTGTTCCACAACATCAAGAAGGATGTAATCTTCCCCAATGTATTTTATAAAGCCAACATAACCCTGATACCAAAACCAGGAAAGAACACAAGAAAAAAAGAAAACTACAGACCAATATCCCTTATGAATATAGATGCAAAAATTCTCAACAAAATCCTAGGAAGTGAAATCCAGATGCTTATCAAGAAAATAATCCATCATGAGCAAGTGGGCTTCATCCCAGAGTTTCAGGGATGGTTCAACATATGCAAACCTATAAACGTAATTCACTATATGAATAGAAGCAAAAACAAAGACCATATGATGCTCTCAATAGAAGCATAAAAAGCATTTGACAAAATTCGACACTCTTTTATGATAACAATGTTTAACAAAATAGGCATAGACAGGGCTTATCTAAAAATGATATAAGCCATGTATGACAAACCCACATCCAAAATCATACTGAATGAGGAAAAATTGGAAGCATTCCCACTTAGAACTGGAACCAGGCAAGGTTGCCCACTATCTCCACTTCTAGTCAACATAGTGCTGGATGTCCTTGCTACAGCAATTAGACAAGAGAGCAGAATTAAGGGCATCCAAACGGAAGAAGAAGAGATCAAAGACTCACTCTTTGCTGATCATATGATATTATATCTAGAAAACACCAAGGATTCAACTAAGAGACTCCTGGAATTGATAAATGAATTTACTATAGTCTCTGGATAAAAATCAATACAAGTAAATCAGAAGCAACAATATACGCCAATGACAGTCAAATTGAGAACCAAATCAAAGACTCAATTCCCTTCACAATACCAACAAAGAAAATAAAGTACCTAATAATGTATTTAACTAAGGAGGTAAAAGACCTCCAAGGGAAAACTATGAAACACTGAGGAAGGAAATAGCAGAGGATGTAAATAGGTGGAAAACCATTCCATGCTCTTGGGTAGGCACAATCAACAATGTTAAAATGTCTATACTACTGAGAGTGATATAAAGATACAGTGCAATCCCTGTTAAAATATCAACATAATTTTTCACATATATACAAAAAAATAATTTTGTGCTTTGTATGGAACCACAGAAGACCTTGTAGAGCAAAAGCAATCCTAGGGAATAAAAACAAAATCGAGGTATCAATTTACCAGACTTCAAACTATACTACAAGGCTATAGTAATGAAAACAGCTTCATACTGGCACAAGAAGAGGGATATTGACCAGTGGAACAGAACTGAGAATCCAGATATAAAACCGTTCTCATATAGCCATCCAATCTTTGACAAAGCAGACAAAAACAGACACTGGGGAAAAGAATCCTTATTGAATAAATGGTGCTGAGAAAACTGGATAGCCGCACGTAGGAGACTGAAAGAGAATCCATACCTTTCACCTCTCACAAAAGTCAACTCACGGTGGATAACAGACCTAAATCTAAGGTGTTAAACTATTAGAATTCTAGAGGAAAATGTTAGAAATACTCTTCTAGACATTGGCCTAGGCAAATAATTTATGATTAAGACTCCAAAGGGAATCACGGCAACAACAAAAATAAATAAATGGGAGCTGGTCAAATTAAAAAGCTTCTACACAGGCATAGAAACTGTCATGAGAGCAAACAGACAACATGCAGAATGGGAGAAAATTTTTGCATGCTACACATCCAATAAAGGCCTGATAACAAGAATCTATTTAGAAGCCTGGAAAATCGGCAAGAAAAAATCAAACAACCCTATCAAAAAGTGGGCAAAGGACATGAACAGAAATTTTTCAAAAGAAGACAGATTAATGGCCAAGAAACATATGAACAAAAGCTCAACATCTCTAATCATCAGGGAAACACAAATTAAACCACAATGAGATATCACTTATCTCCTATGAGAATGGCCTTTATCAAAAGTCCCAAAACAATAAAATGTTGGCGTGGATGCAGAGAGATAGGAACCCTCATACACTGATGGTGGGACTGCAAACTAGTGCAATCTCTGTGGAAAGCAATATGGAGATACCTTAAAGAGATACAAATAGATCTACCATTTGATTCTGCAATCCCATTACTGGACAACTACCCAAAAGAACAAAAGACATTCTATAAAAAAAATCTACACTCGAATGTTTATAGCAGCACAATTCACAATTTCAAAGATATGGAAACAACCCAAGTGTCCATCAATACATGAGTCTATTAATAAAGTGTGGTATATGTATACTATGGAGTACTACTCAGCCATGAGAAATGATGATGATATAGCACCTTTTGCATTTTCCTGGATAGAGCTGGAACACATTCTAGTAATTAACTATCCCAGGAATGGAAAAATAAGCACCACATATACTCACCATCAAATTGATATTAACTGATCAACACCTAAGTGCACATATAGGAATAACATTTATCTGGCAATCAGACAGATGGGATGGGGAAGGAAGGGATGGGTATATATATACATAAAGAGTGCAATGCGCACTATCTGGGTGATGGACATGCTTGAAGCTCTGACTGGGGGGGTGGGACAAGGAAAACATAATCTAAACATTTGTACCTCCATAATATGAATAAAAAATAACAAAATAAAAAATAAACTATAATGTAAAGCTATAGTAACAAAATAAGTATGATACTGGCATAAAAAGCATACACATAGACCAATTAAACAGAATAGAAAGCCTAGCAATACTCTCACACATATGTGGGCAACTACTCTGACAAAGATATCAAGGACACACAATGGGGTAAGGATAGTCTCTCCAATAAATGATGTTGAGAAAACTGGATAGCCATATACAAAATGAAATTGGTTCTTTGTCTTATGCTACGCACAGATATCAACTCGAAATGAATTAAAGATTTAAACGTTAGACCTAAAACTGTAAAAATTCCAGATGAAAACACAGGAAAACAATCTCTAAAACTTTGTTTTTTGTAAAGACTTTTTTTTTCGAGATGGAATCTCACTCTGTTGTCCAGGCTTGAGTGCAGTGGAATGATCACAACTACCCACAAACTCAAACTGCTGGGCTCAAGAGATCCCTGAGGCTCCTGCCTCAGCCTCACGAGCATATGGGACTACAGGTGTGTGCTACCATACTCACACAATTTTAAAATTTTATGTAGAAATGGGTGTCTCAGTATGTTGCTCAGGTTTGTCTTAAACTCCTGGCCTTGAGTGAGCCTCCCACCTCAGCCTCCCAAAGTGCTAGTATTACAGGTGTAAGCCACCACACCCACCCTTTGGTAATGACTTTTTGGATATGATGCTGAAAGCACAGGCAACAAAAGCAAAAATAAATAAGCAAAGCTACACCAAACTAAAACATTTCTTCACAGCAAAGAAAATGATCAAAAAAATGAAAAGACAATGTAATGTGAGAAAATATTTACACACCATATATTATATAAGGGATTAGTATTCAAAATATATAAGGAATTTATACAACTATAGCCAAAAAATGATTTAAAATGGACAAGGAATCTAATTAGACACTTTTCCAAATAAGTCCTACAAATGGTCAGCAGCTAAGTAATAATTTTCTCTATGTCACTAATCATTAGCGAACTTAAAATCAAAACTATGATACAATATCTTCTTACACTTGTCAAGAGGGTTATTACCAACAACTAAAAAGAAAACAAGGGGGTAGGAAAAATGGCAGAGTTAGGGTAGCCTCCCGGATCCCTGCTTCCAGAGAGGGAGACGTAGATCCCGGTCTGCTACACACGATCGGATCGCTCTCCCACAAAAGCAGTGAGGGGAATCGGTGGAGATTCAGCGGGGGACAGACAAATCAGGAAAAAGAATAACAGGAGATAGGAATACAAAACCTGGAAAGTGCGGACAGAGGACAATAGAGAGAGGAGCATGCGACGGCGGCGCCAGCCTGGCCAGTAGGTGCACCGGGGCAAGTCCCGCATGGGACAGTCTAGCTTCCCAACTGACTTACAAGCCCTCAGAGAGGCAGGGGCCTGTGTGAAGTGGATGTAGAATTGGGTGTGGAAACGTGGGACTCAGTGGAGAGGAGACGCGAGCGGGAAGCATCTTGAATTTCCCGGAGCTCCGTGCCAGGAATATACCCCGGAGGCAGTTAGGACTC